>JAOTRH010080585.1:0-17219 GCA_034768845.1 Heliamphora exappendiculata
AAGCAAGAGTAGGATAGATCCAACATCATAATTTTATTTGAACAACTTTCAAAACAATATATGGCTGTTCCATTGCCACGCTACCTCATTAGAATTTAAATCTCAAGATAAACAAAATTACTTTCTTAAGCGAATGTGAAATGAACGTTAGGAGATAAATGGATAGTTCAAACTAACCTGGGTTACAATAGGACGACCAGCACGACCAAGTCCTGAAGAACGTATTCCTGAAAGTCCGGGATCTTGGCCATACACAGAAATTCCGGAGGAAGGGATATGCGACTCTAGCTGGGTTTCATGGTCAAGAAATAGAGAGTCCCTCTTCGATGAAACAGGATAATCAGCACCAGGCCCAGTTTGAGAAGAACTATGAAGCAACGACTTGTCAGCCCAGGTCTCGACTTGGCGTTCTTGTGAGAATGCTGTATTGTGCTGTAGAAAAGGGCAAACAACAATAAGTTCCCGGCGGCGTAAGCAATTCCCAATAAACCTCCAGAGAAACAGAACTCACGCTCTTTTCAAAAAGGGGAAGAACACTATAGTCCACCAAGAACTTCCTTAGGTGCCCCACCACAGCTTCCAGAGCTTTAAGAACTTTAAGAGCTTCTCCCTGCAGCTCTACAATCCTCTCATCTGAGTTGGCATAAAATGGTACCTCATCTGACAAAATATTAGCCGACTTAGACACCAGTCCGCATACAAATGGCGGGGGGGCGGGGGGCCGCAAAGAAAAGAAAGAAAGAGAGAACCAGGCCTTAAAGAATTAGAAATTAAAAAACCAAAAAGAAAATTCTCTGGAAACATTTTAAAACCTCCCAAAAAACTCCTCATAAATGAAGCCCATTTGAGGTAATAAATGGCCAGAGATAAATACAATTCCCAGGATAACTAACTTTCTAATATTTTATCAAGACACTCCTGAGTCCTGACATCCAAGACTGCATAATTGGCATTGGCTGACTTCACTTTCCTTAACTTTTTTCTTTATTCCTTGTAACTTTTGGAGTGGCAAGACAACATATGTTTCTAATGGAAAGGAAAGGAAAACACAGGACAGATTCCACTTCAACTAAAAAAAAATAAACACATACCACAAAATTAGCCTAACATATTATTCACAACAAACACGTTCCATCTCAGTAAATGCTAATCAATCGCTTCTACCCAGAATTCCATCAACCTTCTGCAACAGGAAGATGAATTAGACCCTCCCAAAGCTAATTTGTCAACTGATATAACTTGAAAAATATTTTCATTAACAAGTACTAAAAATGATACGACCATAACCTTCTCAACATATAAAATCATGTCTTAACGAGTAACTTAATTGAAGCAACCACAGCCTTTCACAAATAAAATCCACAAGAAGAGACCTCTTGCTGGCCAAGAGTACTGGATCCACGGGTCAACCAACAAGCGGAACTATACAACTTATCAATAAAGTTGATTAAATAAAGTAAGAGGCTCCGGTGTACAATAGAACGATAGATCGCACAATAGATGAAATTTCCTTTCCCCCTCAGGATATGAATAAAAAGAGACTTCTGCAAGGGAAGGATTATAATATTTAGTTGCCCATGGTTATTTGGGCTAGTTGATTGTCCAATATGCTACTTTCAATAACTCTAACTCATTAGTCATTACACTTCTCCCCATCTGTCTGGCTTAATGATCACTGTAAACTTTAATAGCATATTCATTGTTTGCAGTTTTCCTCACCAAACTAGAAGGTCGAAAGGAACAATAACCTAGACCAAAGAAATACCTATGAGTGAATATTTTAGTTATCTAAGTTCGATTGTTAACAAATATGGAGATATTACAAATAATATAACCCATATAATCAAAATTGGTTTCACTGCAAGAGTGCCTCTGGAGTTTTATGAAATCGACGGATAGCTACAAGATTAAAAAAAAAATTTTATAGGAAAACTATTAGACCCGTGATTTTATATAGGACAGAATGTTGCGATGGTAATAAATATCATATAAATAAAATGAGTGTTACACAAATAAGAATGTTAAAGTGGATGCGTGGTAAGACTAGTTGATAAAATTAAGAATAAAAATTTCGTGGAATGGTAGAGATCGTACCAATTAAAAACAAGTTGAAAGAAAATAAATTAAGGTGTTTTGAATACATACAACGTAGATCGGTTGATACAATACTAAGAAAAGGGGACAAGATTACGAGTAATAAAAACACTAGGGGCATGGGTAACCTAAATTGACATGAGATGTCACATTGAGAAAATATATGAACCTATTAAAACTAACTACAGATATAGCTCTTAACAAGACGGAATGGCGTAGTTTGGTTTGGTTAAGTTCGTGTAGCTGACTCCAATTTATTAGAACAAAATCTTAGTTTGATTTGATTTAATTCCCAAGTAAAACAGTGGCGCAACAAACACCCTCATCCCTTGAGTTTAGACAATCTATCCCTTTAGGCCATATTTGTTGGGATTGGATTCGACTAAAAAAGATGTGGGATCTACATTTCCAGAATTTGCTTCTTTGGATTGGTAGTCCCACATTTGGTTCACTGGATTTGACTGGGATTAATAGTCTAGTAATTATGAGATTATTTATCTCACCCCTCTCCCTAGGAGACTGGGACCCATAGTTATATTTCCTCCTTATCTAATAGTAAAAAATAATTCTCTAGCTCTTATTGCATACTTTTTCTCACTTTAATCAAACATGATATAAATAATACCAACACGTAATAGTGTACATAATCCGATTCATTATCCCGTGGTGTAAAAAAACACATGGAACCCACGTATTATTTATCTCTATTATCTCATTCAAGCCTATCCAGCGCATCAAACATAGCTTTAGAGAAGAAGACAATGAGATCGATCAAAATCTAAGGATCTATGACCCAAGATCCAGCATCACTGCGTAGCCAGGACCCATCATGGAAAATAAAATGTAATGCTGCACACAAAGAAAAAGGGCTTATGTGCACCTGAAACACTGACCCTGACTCTACACATTCGTTTCTTGTCAGTAATTATCTACATTTAAATACAACTGCACCAGAGATGAGGATTAAAATTTCATTTTAGTTGAGGTTGGAAATGGAAATATTTAAAATAAGAATTATTTCTGAAACACAAGTAAAAGAGCGAGTTTTTTTTTTAAACAAATGAAAATGCTTGAAAACAAAAGGCATAAACTCCATATACAGACAGGTATATAAGCCTAATAGTTACAAGATTTAACACTCTGAGGATTACCTATATGCAAATGTAATGTTTACATGAATGAACATGTTTTAGGTGTGCACACACATACATTTGGAAACACAATAAAATGCTGAAAACAAAAGGCAGAAACTCCATATACAGACAGGTATATAACCTAATAGTTACATGATTCAACACTTACGAGGATTGCACATCTATTGAACAAAGGGCAGATGCAAACAAATCGTTCATGTGAACAAAAAGTATTTGATTATCAAACACAAGCATACATGTTATAAATGTGGACAAGGTTCAATTTTCAAGCTAAATGTATAAATATATCAAAAACCAATAATTAATTATTATAATAAACAAAAGCCAAAGAGATTTACCAAAATAAAATAAAGGGTAAATTACTAAATTACATTAACCTCCCTTGAGGTTAATTGAAAATACAAAGATCCCCCTTGAGATTTCTGAAATGACACTGACCTCCCTTGTCAGACTTGTTGATAAACGCCGATAACCAAAATTGACGTTTTACAATTGTATCCTTACAATTAATTTAAAATTTTTAATTAAAATTTTTTTAAAAATTAAAAGACTCCTTAATTTTATAACCCGAATTCCCCAACCTAGGCAAGAGAGAGAAGACATGCGAGATTGGGGGAGATCAAAGAAGGGAAAGGAATCCAAGCAAGAGAGTGAGAAAGCAAGTGAATTTGAACCCCCAACTTCTGCCGCCTCTGCTATCGAAGGAGGATTAGAGGTTTGCGCAGCGACTCCAGGGCATGGGAGGGGTTTCAGGGTTGGGAGGGATTGGAGATAGGAAGAAGGTGAGTAGAGGAGGTGAAGTTGGCGTTGCAGTACCCCTGCGCGGCAAGGACAGCGTTGCCGCCAAGAGGGGTGGCGGCGAGTATGGCAATGTCCTTGACAAGGACGAGGCTAGAGTGGAGGTAGACGACTTTTCGGATGCAGAGAGGGAGGAGGTTGGCTAAATAGCTGCGAGCACAGTTGAGGAAGCAATCCAGGGCCGAGCGGATGGAGGTGGAGATGAGGCGGCGACGGCGAAGTCGTCGAAGAAGTAGATCTGGAAGTTGAGGTAAGGGAAGGAGACGGAGATAGTGGAGCGGAGAAGGGAAGCGGTGGAGACAGTGGAGGCGCAGACGACAAAGTGGAAGAAAATGTTTTGGGGGTAGGAGTGTTGGAGGATGAAGAGGATCGCTGCCATGGAGCCGTGGATGTAGGCGACGTCGAGGGTCATCGCCATGTGTGTCCCTCTCTTCTCATTGTTCTCTATCTTCTATTTGATCAAGGGTAATATTGGAACTTAATAATATAAGGAAGAATAAAATAATCAGTAAATGTGAAAAATTCCTGATATCAGCAAGTTCTGTTAAGTTTTTTAACAGTCAACTAATGAAAAGAAGTAATTGAAATACAAAAATAAAGCAGAAAGGAGGCCAGTGTCATTTCAAAAACCTCAAGAGACGTTCTTGTATTTTCAATTAATCTCAAGAGAAATTAATGTAATTTACCCTAAAATAAAACAAAATAAGCAAAGACCTAAGAGGTTTAAAGATGCAACCGTGTAGGTAGGCCCCTCTTGTAGACAAGGTCACAACTGTGCCTATAGCATGGTTGAATACGACGTTCAATAAAAAACAATAGAGATAGAAAGGGTTGAGTTCAAGTTTTGGTTCAGGTTTGCCATTGCCACAGAAAGCATAAAAAGAGACTACATCTTCATTAGCCTTTGCTTGATTAAAAAGAAAAGAATGTCGAAAAGTAAAAGTGGTAGAACTTCAAGTGAAAGAAAGGAAAATGAAGGAAAACCCATATTTTCTTACATTCGTTTGAGGGCGAGAACTTTGACATATTGAAAAATTCTAATGATATAGTTTTGAACTTTTCTGTGTTTCTTGCAGGAAACAAAGAGACAAGTTTATACTTTACGTCATAATTTTCAAGTCGAGAATTGCATCATGAATCGAAATTTTAATTTTACGAACCGTGAGTCGAATCGAATTCATAATCATAAGAGTCCATACATGCTATCAAAAATAATTTTGAATTTTGGCAAATAATATACAATAATTACCATTTAAGATATGGTTGTATTATCTAGTTGGGAATACATTTGCCTTCATCACATGATGTGGGTCAAAATTCCAATAAAACTATAAAAAAATTTTAAAAATCATATTATATTCCCTTTTGATATTCAAAAATGACCTAGGAATTTTAAAAGAGTGTAATAAGAAGAGAACGTGTGATGCAACTCTTTAGTTTAAGCATTAAACGCTTTAAAAAGTGTCTTACATAATTATTGTTCAAATTCAAAAATGACCTAGGAACTTTAAAAAGCGTGTAATAAGAAGAGAACTTGTGATGCAACTCTTTAGTTTAAACATTGAACACTTTAAAAAGTATCGTTGTTTAGAAAAATAAAAAAATAAAAATAGTGTAAGCATTGATCTAACTTATTCAACCTGTATTATGAATTATTTTTAATTAGCCAAAATAGCCATAGATAATTTATGATTATTTGTTATTTTTCTTTAAACATTTATGATATATACTTTTCATGAAAAAATTAAGAACATGTTGAGTCTAAATAGATCCTCGTAAATCATTTAATCGCCAAATGATGAATAAATTATGCAAGGGTATTGGTTATTTTGACATCAAACACCCTATAGAATTTTAAAATTGCAATTTCACAAAAAGAAAGGTGAAAAGTGATTTTGAATTTGTCGGAACCATTATTAAAAAAACACACGAATTGTAAATTGTGAATTGAATCATGAACCTTAAGATTCACTACTGATTCTCATCTCAAAATAAATTCACCCATAGATTCATATTGATTTACATGTGAATTGTGAATTTAGACATGAGCTAAATTGAGTTTCGTAGATTCTAATGACTATGCCTTACATGCATACATGGATTGGACAAATTTTTTACTTTCTTATACTTTACACCACCCCCTTGCAAAACAAAACCGTGAAAAATAGTTTTTCCATTTCCATCATTGCATCGCACTTTCTAGCTAATCAACTCGTAAGGCACAATATTAGAAATTGGTGTTATGTAATCGTAACTAGGGGTGTTCAAAAAATCGGTGGAACTATTAAATTAATCCGAATCGATTCAAACCGTATGGTTTGGTTTGTTTTATCGGAAAATTAGTTTTAGATCCTTAAAGTAGTGACGTTTTTGTTTTTCATTCACTAACAAAATTTTTAAGACACGAGGCCCAATTTTAACGTGCGAGGTCCAATTGGACCCTAGAACAGATAAATTTATCTGTGCATTTTTAAAATATGTATAAAGCACACAGATAAATTTATCTGTCTTGCATAAATAAGCACACAAATAAATTTATCTGTGTGCTTTATACGTGTTTTGAAAATGCACGATATTCTTTATACAGATAAATTTATGTCTGCTTATGTATACAAGACAGATAAATTAATCTGTGTACAAGACAGATAAATTAATCTGTGTACTTGATACATATTTTGATAATGCACAAATAACACAGATAAATACATTACATATAAATTTATCTGTTTGTGTTAAATTTATCTTCGTTGTAGGCGATTGGACCTCGCGCGTTAAAAATTTTGTTAGTGAACTTGCGCGTTAAAATTTATTTTTTTGGACCTTTCGCTGAAAGCCCCTTGTTTTTTTGGATTAACATTTTAGTTTCAGTTCCAAATAATTATGAACCGTTCATTATGGTTCGGTTCACGAATTAAACTTCAAGAAATTGTATGGAACCGAACCAATCCGTTTCCTATCAATAGTATTTATATTATATATTATATATAAAGAAAAAAAACTTAAAAATACTATCTGTTTTATTTATATGTTCTCTTTTTCTATATCTTCTCTTTTACTATTTAATTTTTGATTTTTTCTCATAATATTATAATATTATGTAATTCATAAACTATTAGTAATAGATGAAAAAAGTAGTAAAACATAATTCATAATTTATAGAAATGGAAAATTCAAGTTTAATACATAAAATACTCTGTCTATGAAACCTTATAAGCTCCATTTATCTTACATAAGAAACTATATTAAGAGAGCTTATATGAATTATCCACTTTGCCCTTCCAAATGGTCACATAATCATACAAGTCTCACATGACCATTTTCAAAAAAAAGTTTAGTCATCCGTTAACAATTGGATCTATGTGACAAAATGTAAAACGTAAAGGGGATACGTGTCAATTGGAATTGCAAAGGCCAAATTAATGTACGGTATAATCTTTAAGGACTATTGGTGTAAGTTGCAAGAACATATTAAACGCAATTAAAGCATACCACTTGAGAGAACTCGAACCGAGGCACTGGTGCTTTCCTGTATCGACTTGATTGAAGAGCCTTGCTTTCCAATTAAATTAATGGCTTGTGTGGATGACACCAACAACCGGATTGAACAAAATGAACCTCCAGCAGCTCCAAGTGCTTTAACATCACCATCACTTTCAGGAAGTCCATTAACACATTTAAATACTCTTATTACTGCATCCATTGCAGGGGATAATGGTGCCTCCAGTTCTTCCTTTCCAGATATTAGAACCTATATAAAATTATACAGATGAAAATTAGAATGCACTACCTGACTAGGGAACAAAACATGCAAAAATAAACTTATTTTATGGTGAAATAAAAACCAATTGTATAAAAGCCACCTACAACCATTACAATAGCAACTTCAGTACCCTTCTATTATCCAGCTAATGAACTGAAAGTTGCAAGTTTGCAACAATCAAATTCAGGACAAGATGATGGGGAATAAGAAAGCATCGGATGAGGAAAACGATGAACAAAGGAATTTAGTTTATTTAGGAAGTTTAGTCCTAATAGAATTTTATTCAAGGTTTCCTCTCCCTTTGTCCTGACTGGTTTTAAAGCAAACCCAGAGAGAGAATGAGGCAGCAGAAAGAGAGTGTTTGTAGAGAAGAAACCCTAAATATTCAACTAACCCAAAACCTTTGATCCAGTCCAGTAAACCAATTCACATGACTCACCCAGTATACATAAGCTCACAACTTTGCTTGCCCAAAATCTAAGCCGAACAAAAAACAGTTAACATGCCACCTTCAAACCAAACCCAATGCAAACTGAACCAAACCAACCACCACCAAGAGCGAGAAAGAAGCAGCAAAAAGAGAGACCATATCTGCAAATAAGAAACCCTAAATATTCAACTAACCCAGAACCTTTGATGCAGTCCAGGAACCCAGTTCACACTAGGTTGGACTGACTCACCCAGCATACTTAAGCTCACAACCTCGCTTGCCCAAAATCTAAGCCAAACAAAAAACAGGCCATTTTCAAATCAAACCCAATGCAAACCGAAGCAAACCAGTAACCACCCAATTGAAGCCCAGCCCAAATTTATTGTCCAACTCAGTCAAGACTAGCCAACACCTAAACACAAAGCAGCCCAGCCCAAGAAATTGCAACGCCATCCATTCCAATAGTCTTAACCCAGTACCTTCCAACTTGGCCATGCAAAGCCAAAAAGATTAAATAAAATTCCTAATTTATCTTAAATGAAGCTAAATGTCAATTCTTCAAAATATTCTTCACCCAATGCCTTCTCGATTGTAACTAGAAATCATGTTGACACAAAACAATAATTAAGTTCCATTCTATATTTGATTAGATCGTGAGGGGAAAAGTATGCAACAAACAACATAACTTGTACATTTTTAGCAAAAGGCCATGGATAAAAGAAAATTTCAAATTACTATTACCACAACCAAACATTGAACACACACCTGTTATGTCATCAACAATCACCACAACACAGCATGAATGTAAAAGAACAATTGTAGGAGACAAACATTCACAAGACATTTAATGTTAAAGATGGTCAAATTATTCATGTGTTTGCATACACAGTGTATTTTGCATGCAATAAGCAAGCAAGAAAAGAGAAACAATGATGTGGGTAGAATGAGCTACGTTAGATGGAATCTTGTGTAGAAGATCCATCTCAAAATAAATCAATACTAGATTAAGGGTATGGGACAAGTCTCAAACAAGTCTACTTGGTCAATGCCTTGCACCCAACAAGCATATCTATTACGAAACAATAAAACTGGGCATAGAATCCAGTAGAACACATAAGATATTACAAGTTACTTTGCAAACACCATTTTGCACTAAAAACAAGAGAAGATTAAGATATATGAATATTTAGCTTTGTTTCTTACATATTTCGCCATGGCAATAAGGGTGAACCCCATGCTATGTACTCAAACTGAAATTTGTATCCGAGTCCATGGTGGAACATGAAGAAGGTGGCTATCTAATAAGCATGGCCGCATACACAACGCCAGTACAAACACAAAATACAAACATAGCAAGGACACCACAAAAAAAGTAAACATCTTTTACCTATTTTTTATATATGTCATACACAAACATCATCACAAATTCACATATTAAAAATAATGCAACATTACACTAATTAAAATGTATTCAATAACATAAGAGTACAATCAAAATAGTATGACATATCCACACATGATATTAAAAACGCAACATACCACTAATTAAAGCATTTATTATTGTGTAACAATACAATAAATTACTACAGTATATATTAAAAGAAGCTGAACTACCCCACAATTTCAAAAGTCACAAAAACATAAATAGAATTTTTTAAGGGATGACTTCTTCGGCGATTCTTCAACTTTTTCTTCTTCAGCTAGTACAACATAACAATATGTAATATTAATATATTATAAAATGCAACAGAACTTAATTAAAATTGATTATAGAATCTCTCCCTATCTATCTCTTTGTGACTAAGGTTATTGTTCAAACAGATAAAGAAATATCTTTGATTTTTCAGTTTTAATTAACCATATGTTTTTAATATTAAAATTTAACCCTATTATAATTTTTTATATTACAGACTTGCCTGACACAAATTTGGATACAAGACACGTCTGTGTGTCGTGTCCCAAACGATTTCGTGAGAAACGATAACAATATAACATATTAGACAAGTCACGTGGAGTGTCCAAGAAGTGGAATGCAGTAGGTGCAAAATTTTCAATTTCATTAAGTTGTTTAGTAATTTAGGTTTCCTTTAATTTGTCTTTAATTAGGATTTAAGAGTCATAATATATGTTCCTGGGACATGTCCCCATTCGACAAGCGTCAGAGAGATATACAACGTTGAAAATTAAGTGTTCATGCTTCATAAGTGGCAGTCGATTGGCATAGATAGAGTCATGAATCACAAAAAAGTTGCAATATGTCTAGTGAAGAAATGCGAGCAATGCCGGTGCTGATAGTGGTTTTAGGAAGGTCAAAGTTTAGGTTAATGGGAATAGTGATACAATTAGGTGGTGGTAGAGATTGAAGTGATCGTGAGGAGGTGCTACTACTATGTCTGTGGATCTGTAAAAAATTCATGAAAAACATAACAAAAAATGAAAAAAAAAAAGAACAAAATACATAGATTTTTCGCAGTAGAAAAAGCGGTGCAAAAGTTAATGTGACCATGAAAATGTGCTACTACTGTGCAGAAACAACAAAATACATAGACGTCATAGCTATTATTAACATATATTAGTAGATCATACAAGTGTTCATAGATCAAAAAAGGCGTAGAAGCATGCATCTTTAATATAGATATATTTCAATTTCAACAACTTGCGTATTTTTGGTTAATTTTGTTTTCTTTTCACCTTACAATTGATTCAACAAAACTATTTTGATTAATATTAGAGATGCAAATTGAATTGTCACAATGCGTTAACATGTGTATACAATATCTTACATAATAGTTATATGTAGCCAATGGCATTACTATAATTATTTATTAGATGATGAGAACATTAAAATAAAATGCAAGAATCCATAATAGTAAAGATTTATTTATTCATTAATCTGTCAAAAACTATATTAGATAGCCTCGTCTAAATGTATGAAGTACCCATGTCGGACACTCAACCCTTTGGATAAGTGTATGGAATATAGATCTGATATTTTTAGTTGAACATTCACCTAACAAGCATATTTAGTAATTCAAGTTTAATACATAAAATACTCTATGTCTATGAAACCTTGTAAACACCATTTATCCTACATAAAAAAACTATATTAAAAAATATAAATATTTTGTTGTGTCCCAGTATCTTTAACATGAGAATTAGATGAATCTGACACTTAGATATATGCCCACATCAAACACCTGCAATTGAATCCATGTAACATGGGTCAAAGAAACAAACGAGTCACTTCACAAAGACAACATTCCAGTCCAAAGGTATAATTGCAAGTGCAAATTAATTCGTAGTGTAAACATAGAGGAATAATTATTTTGTGGCAATATTGTAATTGGAACATATCATGATATTGTCAAACGACAAAATCAGAAACATATAAAACTTTGGTGTGAAAAGCCAAAAGACTGCAATTTTTATAATAGTAAGAGCATTTACAGTAATAAGCTAAAACACCAGCCAAAGCAAAAATTTGGCAAGAATTCTGCAACAAAATAAAAAAACCTCTCCAATGGTCAACTATTCCTCTTGCCAAATTATATAGCATTCCAAACCTTGTGCCAAATTTGCCACAAGATTTGACAATTGCCAAGAATTAGCAAAGCTCTTTCCCTATAGTTCTGTCAAGATGCGACCCATAAGTAGAAATTCCATTTTGCATTTTGATTGGAAAATAGAAGAAATAGTATTGCACCATTAAAGCAAAAGCTTCCGAAATCAAAACATGCTGGCACTGAATCTTGCCACGACTTGTCTTCAGAAGATGCCAAGAAAAAAAAGTTAATACATTGAAATAAAATGTTCTTACAGCACATGATTTCTTTTTATTATTGTTTTGTAATATAAAAATTCCAACAGAATAAATAGCTGAAAGACATTCTGAAAACCACAGGAGTAAATTGTGATCTGTACAAAGGACCAGCAGAAAATAAAGAAAAAAGCAGCTGATGCAAGCAAACGGTCAACTAAAATAAGTGAACATCGATTTAAAATAAAGGAAAACGAAAGCGAGAGACAATTTTCCGCGAGAAATAGTCAGATCCAGTTTTAGCTTCCATAATCATTAACAACCATGGTTGACAAGATGCAGACTGCAAATTAACACTGTTCACAGCAGTTCTCAGTTGCATTGCATTTATAAATTGTGATCTGTACAAATGACCAGCAGAAAATAAAGAAAAAAGTAGCTGATGCAAGCAAACGGTCAACTAAAATAAGTGAACATTGATTTAAAATAAAGGAAAATGAAAGCGAGAGACTCCCACGAGAAATAGTTAGATCCAGTTTTAGCTTCCATTATCAGTAACAACCACAGTTGACAAGATGCAGATCGCAAATTAACACTCTTCACAGCAGTTCTCAGTTGCATTGCATTTATAACAGGTTCCTACCACTATTTTTAGTTGCTTGAAGGATTAAGATCATAGCTTTTAAGTAGTATTTTGAAAATGTGATAATCTAGCTGAAAATTATAGAGACTCTGCATGCATGTTGGTGGGAAAACTGAATGAGTGGCCCATTTAGTTTAAGTTTATATCTGAAGTTTAGATTGTCAAATGCCCATAACTAAAACAATTCTAGAGATTGATTGTAAATTGACATATCTAGTGCATTTTGCAAAAGACCTGTTTTTACATCAAAATGTCTAAGCTTTGCCACACAACGTCAACAATTTGGATCAAATGCCACTGTTATGCAACATTGGATAAATGTAAATTGCATGCATTTACAATACTAGGCAACTTTAGAATGTAAGTGCAAGCATGGAAAACAAACAAATAGGCTACAACCACTCGTGTACCCCAAACTCCTACTCTCTTCTGCCTAATACCAGATAAAGGTGAACAAATGAACTCAAATTTATGATTCTAACAATTAACCACTTGCTCACATTCCAATTGATCAACTCCCCCACAAACTTTAAGACACTTTTCCTCAAAATATTTTCAAATTAGAAGCAGTCAGCAGTCTTCTATTCTCAAAATGGCAGAAAATCATCCTTAAACCATGTCAAGCGTTGTTCACATGTTAACATACTAGAAGTAATTATTAATCCAAAAAAGAGAAAACACGAAAAAGTGGACAACGTAGGAATGAAAGCGTGGACAATTGATATTTTGTTTTACAGTTTTGCACTGACAATTAAGAAAATATGAAATGGTGCAATAAGTAAAAATGTGTTTATTTTTACAATCTTGAAAACTTCAAATACGCACAGCGCATGTGTTTCTGCTTAAATGTCAACTCTTGCATTTGGGCTAAAAACGCACAGGCTTTTTTGAGTTTTTTCATCTTTTTTAACTTCTTTTATTTTTATCCAATTTTTTAAATTTTTTGGGTCCTCGTAACGAGAGAAATCTAAACCTATGTTTGGACTAGCTTTTTTTAGTGATTTTTAGGTTTTTTGACTTTTTTATAAAAAAGCAAGTGTCAAATCATGGCTTTTTGTGGAAAAAAGGTGAAAAAAGCTTGGCTTTTTTTGACTACCCAAACCAAGTGGCTTTTTTTTTGCTTTTAAGCCAAAAAGCTTGGCTTAAAAGTCAGGCCAAACATAGGCTAAATCTAAAAGTATAGGTCGTTCGGGTTAAAGTTGGAAAATTTTACTTAAAATGAAAAAAATCACAAAAAAATATCACTAAAGACAAAAGAAAATCACAAAAAAAAGTTCACTAAAACAAAAACAAATCACAAAAAACCTATTTATGTGGCTTTTTGTCATATCAAAACATTTTATATATTTTAATTAACCTTTTTACTTTTATGATTCTTCATAACTAGAGGAATCTAAAACGTGCACTCCTATGGTCTCATACTGGAAAAAATTCACTAAAAGGGGGAAAAACAGCATTAGAAAAGCAAGACCAAAAGCATTAGGCTCTTCCGATTAACAAAATCGCAACGCTAATAGCATGCCTAATACCCAAGACATTAAGGCTGCAAAGAGGAACTCACAATATGAAATCAAGGGAAAACTTAATTTTTCATCAACAAGAGGGGGGGAAAAGCTTTTAACCAAATTTGATGAAATGTTTAAAACATGTTGGGTTGCATTCAATTTTCTCATTAAAAAGGGTTAATATTTGTTTTGAGCATAAGTTGGGAAATTTTTAAAAAATTTAATGAAAGATTTGTTTATGACCATTGGAGTGTGTATTGAATGAAGCTTTTAAACAAAGAATTTACTCAAATTCGATGAAAGAAAAGATGAATAGTTGGAGAAGGCCTAATACCCAAGAAATAAGTTTTCCCTTCATTTCGTATTGTGAGTTCTGCAGTCTTAGGGCCCGTTTGGTTTGCTTTTCCGAAAAAAGTTTCCAGAAAATTATAATTTTTCAACAAATCAAGGGGAAAAGAGGCCTTTCGCCAAATTTGGTGAAAAGGGTTTTTGAGATAAGTTTGGATTTCTTTACAAAGAATTGATGAAATGTTTAAAAGATGTTGAGCTGCATTCAATTTTTTCATTAAAATAGTTAAAATTTGTTTCGAGGATAAGTTGGGAATTTTTTTAAAGATTTAATAAAAGATTTGTTTATGACCATTGAAGTGTCTAGTATTGAATGAAACTTTAAAGAAAGACTTTACTCAAATTTGATGAAAGAAAAGATGAATGGCCGCAGAATACGAAATTAAGATTGCGGAGAGGAACGCACAATACGAAATCAAGGGGAAAAACATGAATGGATGGAGATGGCCTAATACCCAAGAAATAAAGACTGCAGATAGGAACTCGCAGTACGAAATCAAGGAAAAACTTAATTTTTCACCAAATCAACAGAAAAAATATGCCTTTCACCAAATTATGTGAAGGAGGTTTTTGAGCAAAGTGTGGATTTCTTTACAAACATTTGATGAAATGTTTAAAACACGTTGGGTTGATGCATTCAAGTTTAGAAAGCCTAATACCCAAGAAATTAAGACTGATGAGGAGAACTCACAATACGATCAGGACTGCCAACCGGGCCATCAAGAATGCGAACGCGAGCACGAGTCTCCTCGCACAATTTCTTGATGGCGTCACCCTTGCGGCCGATGATGCTTCCCACCTTGAGGACCGGCACGATGAGCCGAAACACACAGATCCCAGGCCATCCCGGCCACTTCTTCTCCGCCGCCACCGCCGTAGCAGGCTGAGTTGTCTCGGATGCTGGAGGAGGGTTCTCCGTTGTGGTGTCAACGTCCACCTTCGCCGCCTCAGTGCCGGTGGCGCAAGTTGTGGTTTCAGCGGCAGCTGCTGGTGGCGCGTCGGCTGTCCCGTTCCCGAAATGCTCCGCCGTAGCTGTAGCTGTAGAAGCCATTAGAGAGAGAGGGAGAAGATCAGGTGAGAGTAGGGTTTTAGAAGCAAGAAGAGAGGGAGGTAGAACGAGAGGCGCGGTTTTAGGGGAGGGTGTAATATCTAGGGCGGGTTAGGATTTGGGATTCCTGGCGCTATAACGAGACGAAGTGCTGTGACTATAAAATATTTTATTTGATCATTTAAAATTGTTTATTACGTTATGAGTAAATAATTTTTATAAAAAAATTAAGTTAATTAAAATTTATTAATTATATAATTTAGATATATTTATTTGAAAATTTATTTATAAAATATTATAAATTAATTAATTTTTATAAAAAAAGCACTCTAATCACATAAATAATAATTTTTAATTGAACTAATTTATAATATAAATTATCTACTTAACAATTTTAATATGAGGAACTATTACAAATAAATTTTAAAATTATAAATAAAATATATTTAAACTCATAATTCCCCTACCATGAGTAGGTCAACAGAACTTCTCTTTATGAGATTATAGGAGCATCTCTAATGCCATTTTATAAAATAAAAAGCCAAAATATAATAAAACATACAATAAGGCTAGGAACACCGCCAGCCATGCACCGCCTGTGTACACCGCATTGCTATTTGTGTAAACTAACTTTTTAGATTTTTTTTGATATATTATGATTTTTTATTTTAGACTTATTTTAATAAAAAATAATAAATAATAAATTTTATTAAAAAATAAGCTTAAAAAATATAATAATTTGATTAGATTATGATAATCTTTTTATTAAATATATAAAAAAATTTAATAAATCTTAATTTGGAATCTATAAAATATTAGTATTTTTTTAAAATTAGTTCTTAAGTTAAACTATTTTGTATCTTTATAAAGTTTACTATTTTTTTTTCTAAGCAAAAAAAATTGTACACATTCTATACACTCTAACTTATTTTTTAACATAAATTTAAATAACTATTGACAATTTTTGTACCACATGAATTGAGTTTCTGAATTTATTTTGTATTTAATATGTTATGAAGAGAAACTATTCATAATTTTTGTTTGAAACTATCAAAATATTTTGTATTTGATAAATATTCAAAATGTGGCGACAGTGACGTGTTCAAATTTTTTTTTTCTCATAACATATCAAATACTTATTTCAAAAGACTTGTATTTAATATACTTATTAATTTTTATAGAATTGAGATTTTTTTTTTCATAACATATCAAACCCTTATTTTGAACATATCAATCTCGTCACATTTTAAATACTTGTCTAATAAAATATTAACATCATTTCAAAAAAAGTATTGGCAATTAAGTTATGCAACGGGACACCGCCAGCCATGCACCGCCTGTGCACACCGCCTTGCCCTTTGCTTGTCTTCGGAAACTAACTTCTTAGTTTTGTTTGATATATTATGATTTTTTATTAAATTTTGTAGCTTAGACTCATTTTATTAAAAATTTAAAAAATAATAAATTTTACTAAAAAATAAGTTTAAAAAATATAATAATTTGATCAAATAATAACAAATTTTTACTAAGTGCCTATTTGAAATAACTTTTAAACTTTATTGTTAAGAGATTTGGCATTTTTGAAAAAAAAAAATAGAAAAAAATAAGAGTGTTTGGGATAATTCTTGATTGTAGCTTTTTTGTTTTTTTGTTTTTTATTGAAATGTCTAAAATATTTTTAT
>JAOTRH010080606.1:0-17218 GCA_034768845.1 Heliamphora exappendiculata
AGGTGGTGAAGTGAAAGGTGTTGGTGGTATCCCACCACCGCTCGGCCAGGGCTGTCAGCCATACCCGATCATTGCTCGTCCTACCCAGCAGGGGTATGAAACGAGCAAAATTGGTGGCATCAATATAAGCCCGGCTAGGAGCAGGCAGAGCATCATACCCACTCTAACACCTCTCCGGAGGCAGGACCCCCGAAGCCTCGAATATAATGACCAGCCTGTAAAAGAAGACAGATAGGGAACATATAAAGAACAAGTCAAGTAAGGAAAGTGCAGGAAATATATGAAGGCAAAGCCCTAGGAAACTAAGCGCCCTAATCCTAGGTTCGTGCAAATAACGACCCTTCGATTTCTTTCAAGCCCTAAGAAACTAGGTACCCTAGCCCTAAGTTCGTGATTCCTAGTGGCCGTAAGTCTTGGTGCACCAGGCAAATTTCTATCATTCTATGCTTATTTTCTTCGCAAGTGTTTATAAAAAAAATAAATAATAATTAAAAAAAAAGAACAAAAATCTTCCTAAAATTTCTTGGATTTTCTAAGGTTTTTCGCAAATTTCTAAGGTTTTCTTAAAATTTTTCTTAATTTTCTAAATTTTTTCTTAAAATTATAAGATTTTCTAAAAATTTTCTTCGATTTTCTAAAATTTTTAGAATTTTCTAAAATTTTCTAAAAATTTCTAGGATTTTCTTTTTTTTTGCCCCAAATTTTAAGATTTTTTGACAAAATTGCCTCTAAACTTTTTAGAATTTTAATAAAAACTACCATTTTAGTTTTCATGCTCCAAAAATAAAAATAAAAATTTTCCATAGACTTGTGTTTTTTCTCAAAATAGCAATAAAAACTTAAGCTTTTTATTTTTAAGATTTTTGCTAAATAATCGCCCATTTTGTTGGTTGTTTAAAAGATCCTAGTGCCCCTACTATTTTGATCTCCATTGCATAGGTACCTAAGCTAAGCTCAAATTCCAATCATCATTCATCAATCAGCATCCACACATCAAAATCACTCAACACATCAAAAATAAATCATCGTCATCAAATCACATCATATGGGGGATCGTAAACATGCATCTACGTTTGATATTCTATGCTCTGGTATTAAAACTAGTAGAGATAGGATACTTACTGATGGGCGCTGACGAGACATATGATGGTCGAGCTCCCGCAATAGAACGTCAGCCGTGACAGCATCGGCCGGGGGCTCATAGCGTCTCAAGCCGCGTGAAACCGCGCGATGAGGTAATGGATCGTACGTATGCGGTTTAAAAGGTGCCGGATGACCGTCTCCAGCATTGGGGGCCAAAAAGTAAGCCATCACGGCCTCTGCAGTAGCATCAGATACCGCTTGAGCCTCAGCAGCTGCTCGTGCCTCCTTCTCAGCAGCATGGCGAGAGGCACACTCTGCCTCAAGAACAAGGGCATCCATCGCAGCGGTGGGCTGCGTGGAAGCAACCCCACCAGCAGGAAGGCTAGTGGACGTACCCTCGAGAGTACCCAGGGAAGAGCTCCCAGTAACAGCAGGACCTCGTCGTGCCCCCAAGTCATTATCACCATGGCCCTGGCGCGCCAGGAAGAAGAAAGGGATCACGAAAAGCATTGTAAACATTGTGTGAAGTAAAAAGAATCAAGAAAAGAACAAAACAAAGCGTGGAAGCACAAGAAGCTGGAGAGGGACGAGAGAGAACAAAAAGCTAGAGAGAGAGTGAGGAGGGAGTGAATGAGCCTTTTCTGCGCGCCTGGGAGCCTTTATGCGCGTCTCAAGTTGGCAGTCGCCATATCTTAAGTAAGCAACCGCCAGGTTCGCCAAGGGACACACGGCGACCGCCCAGTTGTAGGGATTTCGAACTGGCGACCGCCATGTCAGACGAATTTGGTCTCGGCGACCGCCATGTTGTTATCGGTCACTTCATATCTCGAGCCTCGCACCCATTTCTGACGGTCATCATGGGGTTTAGGGGGCTGTTTGAGGGCCTGTTACTTCATTGCGTTTATTTCCTTTAAGAGCATTTTATTTTATTTAAAATAAATAAAATAAAAAATATATAATAACAATAATAATAAAAATAATAAACAAATAAAAATAATAACTTCAAATAATTTTTTTTCTTGTTTGTCCTTAATGTATGATCATTTTGTGACTCGGCTTTTAATGACCTTATGCCTCGTTCTAAATATTTAGGTTTTTAACTCAACCTATTAATTCATGTTTTTCTCCCCGATAAAATCAAATTCTAAGTCATAAATTGACTTTAGTTATCCTTATTCCGTGCCTCGTTTTGAATTTTTAAGTCTTAACTCGACCTCTTAATTCGCAATCTTCCTTCCCGATAAATCAAAAAAGTTTCAACAGTAGCTTGGCTTCCGATCATTTTAACTCTCGTTTCCTATAAACCTACTTTTAAGTCTCGCGTTCATAGATCCTGACTTAACCTATCAATTTGATGTTTACCTCGTCGGTCCTCCTCATGACCATAAACTGACTCGTCGGTCTTTCTCATGACCCTAAACTGACTCGGTCATTTTCACAACCTTAAACTAACTTGTGTTTGCATTACACTATACCTATCTACTTCATGTTAGCATTTGTTCATGTTAAGCATCTGCATCATGTTTCTTATCTTGCATCCTTGTATTTAGCCCTAGAAACTACGTTTTGGTCTAATCCCTAACGAAGGAGGTACGTAGGCAGCTCGATAAAAATTTGAGTACGACCAACATCATATGCATGCTTGTGTGTTTGTGGCCTAAAATTGACGACTCGGTCAAATGGTTGTTGTCTTTGGGTCTTTGATATAACCTGCTTTACGCGTTGCTATACAAGTTATATCAAATAAGGGCAACTATAGACACCCCAATTTGACCCCGCCTAATCTTAGGTGAATCCGATGATGAAGATAGAAGGAATAGTGCCTCAGTACGATCCTTGGGAAGTGATCCAAGCTCGGTATTTGAATTTGAAACCTCCAAACCAATAAAATTCTGACAAGCCATCGAAACTTGCTACCCAAGTAAGACGACTGCCAACTCTCATTATGGCAACCGTCATAGAACTTTGTGGAAATCCTAGCCAAAAGTGGCGACCACCACCTTTCATCATGGTGACTGCTAGCTTCCATTGTGGCGACCGCTATAGAACTTTGTGGAACCTTTCAAAAACATGGCGACGCCAACTTGCATCAAGGCGACCGCCAACTCCAAATTACATGACGTGTCCCAAAACGTGGCAACACCTCATTAGTTGAAGAATTCTATAAATGTCGTACCCCAGCATACGTTTTCAGTACGAATTTTGAGTGAGAGAGACTCTGCCAATACGTCAAGCGATCCTGAGCCTCGACGCCGAAGTCCTGCCGAATACCGAGTCCCGAACCTACGCTTGGAGTCTTAGCTTGGAATTAGCACCCGAGGATTGAAGTACATTCCCCAATCTAAGGATTTCACGATTCAGGTACTTCGTTTGGATCCCCAGTCTTTCTAACTCCAATTCCTCTCTCTTAGAGTGGCCGGGTTAAAATTCAATTTCAATTTGCTTGTTCTTTCCATTTATATAAACTAATCTTGTTTATTTCATATAATTTAATTATTTTCTTTACTTCTTTAATTGTTAATTCTTTCTCACTCACACTTAGTACATTGTAATTTCTATTTGTATTCATTAAATTGTGCTTACATATTTTGACAATTACAACTCAATAATGTTGTTAATTGTCGTAATAATACACATACATTTATGTGAATATAGTAATTAATACTACATTTTACATTTAAGATAAATAGTTGTTTTTAATTTCTTTTATCTTTATAGCATTAGTTTAATTTTTTAGCATTAGTTTAATTTTTTAGCATTTATTTAGTTGTTCTAATTTACTCTTAATAGTAGTTTAGTTCATTTTCTTTTCTTGTAATATTAGTGTTCTATTTTATTTTTGGCTTTAATATTTCTTTATTGGTCTTTATTTTTCATTTTCTTCTTTTCTCTAGTAGCGTAATTTTTCTTTTTCTAGCATCTTATTTTCTTTCTTATAATGTAATTTTATTTTCTTTTTCTTTTTTCTTTTTCCTAATGCTAATGCTCCATTTTATTTTTCTTTTAGCCTAATTTTTTTTCATAGCTTCTTCTATTTTTTTATTTTTTTTATTAGAATAATCCCGCTTTTTAATATTTTATTTTCATAACTTTAATAGAGTTTCATTTAGTATATATTTTCTCGTAATGTTAGTGTTTATTTTTCTATTATCTTTTTCTTATATATAAATATAACTTTATTTTTTTATTCATTTTATCAAATCTAAAAATTACAAAAGAGGCTTTTAAGTTAATTTTCACATTTAAATGTCTTTATAATTTTCTCTCTTTAATAAAATTAAAACTCTTTTTTTTCTTTTCATTTCTTTTATTTTCTTCCATTACCATTTTTATTTCTTTTTCTTTCTTTTCATTTTTTTAAAATCGAGAAAATCATAAAAAGATTTCTAGACTAGATTTTATCATTAAAGTATAATTTTCTTTTAATTCCCCTTGTCTCTCTTAAAATGCATAAAATAAAATAGTTAAATTTTTTTTTAGTAGTTTAAACAAGCATTTGTAAACATTTTATTTTGGCCTGTATGTTTTTTTTTATTTATTTTTTCTTCAAATTAAAATTTTAAATATTTGCTTATTAATACAAAATATTTGTTATTAGATTTATTATTTTGGTTAGCCTTTAACATAGGACTCTTTATATGTTTCTTACAACTTTTAATATGCATATTGTACATATTAATTTAGGGTTTAATTACTTTATTGTGTAGTTCATTTTTGGTGTAATTCATGTTGAGACAATTGACAATTTTAGCATACTTTTCTTTTAACTAAATCATGCTAGTTAGATTGTTTCAATATTATTGCATATGAGTATGTGTTTCATGTATCATTTAGATAGAAATTGTATGTCATAGGACTTATGATTTTTCTTTTGACACTTATTTATTTTGGAATGCTATGTACAAATTTTATATATTTTTTATATTTAATTTTGGATGTTCTCTTTTTGCCTCTATTTTTTTTATTTGCGTGTATTTGAGAAATTCTATTAAATAACCAATGATGAATAGTAGAGGCTAACCTTACGGTTGGACAAACGGGGTGCCTAACACCTTTCTCGATTCGTACTTTAACCCCCGAACTCTCTTTCTCTAGTTAACGTTTTAAAATATCAGTAGCCAATTCTTGTTTTTCTTAGTTTTTCTTAAAAACTAAGTGGCGACTCTATTTTCAATAAAAATATATTTTCAAATTTTGATTTTCAAGGTGTTAAGATTTTTTTCAAAACATCTTTTAAATTTTTTTATTTTTAGCCCCTAAATTCGAATGCCACTTCGTCGATTGTGGTAAGTGGTATGTTTAGGTGTAACCGTTGATCTGGATGGTGATCCAAGAATGTGGTACGATATGGGTTAAGAAGGAATCGACGTTTGAGAAGTCTTGGTTGCTATGACCTGTCGAGACTGGCATGATTGTTGGGTTTGGGGCATAAGGGACATGATGAGTTTTGTATGAGAAGATTTTGCTAAGTGTGAGAGGCAAGTTTTGGTTGGTTACCTGATCGATAAGTGTTGGATTTGAGTGATTTGATAGCGGCACGTTAAGTTGTGTAATGATGTGCTGTTGCACGGGAGATATGATTGAGTTCGTGTAGGTTGGTGGGTACCTGTGAGGTGTTCTGTCTATATGGCGTATCTGGTCCAAGTGACTCGCTGGGGTTAGATGACTGTGTTGGTTTTGTGGCTGTGTTACCGGGCTGGTCTTTAGTTATGCGAAGTTTTGTCGTGGACAATAGTGTGACACCTAATGTAGCTTCAGGGCGAGAAATGTGGTTCGTGATGAAAGACTGAATAGAGGATGAAGGTTTAGATGAAGTGTGATCTTTGGTATTCCAAGTAAATCGAGTGGGCTTTTCTCTAGAGTCGAGTGTTTGTGTTGTTGCTTGTGAATGAGTGTTGTGTCAACTTCAGTGATGGCATTATTAGCATCAGCAGGACAATGATGTGGTGTCAAAGCGAGTGGTCTTGGTGGCGATCTATTTTTCGAAGACATATTTTCTTCGTGTGACGACAGTCTTGAGGTTTCAATTGCTGGGGCATTTTTCCTGTTGTGCAATGTCGCTGGATTTACATCGGAGATTGTTAGTGGTTGAAGGAGGGTGTCTGGCTTGAGATTCGATGTTGAATTTCGGGAACGAAATTCCTTAAAGGGGAGGGAGAGTAGTGAGACCTTAACCCATTTTTATTTTTGTAGTGTTTTTTGATGCGTTATTTATCCTTTTTATAATTGCATATTTATATGCGTTTTATGCATATTCGGGCTTAGAAATGTATATTGGGTTGGATCCCGGGACCATTGGGCGTTGTGGTGATAAGTTCAAATATATATATATATATTTTCGGTGAGCCTATAAATATCTAGCCCTAGATAATTTGTTAGATATTTTCCTCTCAACATTTTGAAACCAAATGAAACCACTGCCTTCTCTCTAGATTTTCTTAGGGCTCGACCTTTATTTTTGACGATCGGATAGCGGATCCTTGCTATCTACACTGAGGACTTCGTGTTCATCCGGACAGAATCTCATTTTGACGAGATTTATTTTTTAAGGCGTCGAGTTTTTAATTCAACGAGGTAGGATCCTAGACTCTCAGGTCTTAAAGGGATGCTATGTGAAATTGTATGTATTTTCATTGTTTAAAAATGCATGAAAAGTTGATTTACGTTTTAAAAAGTTGAGTTTTGTTCCTAAATCATTTTTTGTCACTTTCGATTGGACAAAAAGGTTTTTGAGGTGTTCTTTTCAGTGTTTCTTTGTAGTTTTGGGCTTGTGTGTGTCCGTGGATATCAAAAAGGGAGTTTGATTGCTTCGATTTGGGGTTGTAAAGCTATTTTTGTAGCAAGGGTTTCGTTTTCGCAATGGTCTAGTCGACTGGACTAGGTGACCCAGTCGAGTGGGTCGACAGTGTGGTGATTTAGTCGACTGGGAGTGATGACCTAGTCGACTGACCTGTGTTTTGGGAGAAATTTCTAAAATTCCAATAGCTTTTCAGTCGAGTGAATTGTGGGGTTCAGTCGACTGAACTTCTGAAGATGGGTGTTTTTCCTTCCTTGTTTTGGTTGGTCGTGTTGTAGCCTTGGGGGTTTGTTTTTATTTTCTTGTCGTCTTCGAGGGTGGTGTGATTTTGTTAATCGTGGTGTTTATACATCATTGTGTGCGTAGCGTGTTTGGGTCTATGATTTTTTTTAAAAAGGCGAGTTTTGAAAAAAGGTAGTGTTTTGGGAAAAACGTTTGTGAAAATCGAGTTTTTGGAGGTTTAGAGCTAGCCTTCGGGGTTAAGTTTCGTTTTTTTTTTTTTTGCTTGTTGGTCTCCTGGGTTGGTGGATAATGAGTTATGTGGCATGAGTTGTAGTTATGTGAAATGTGGTGTTGGTACGTGGTTTTGTGCATTAAAACTCTAGTTTTAAGGATGCATTACATGGGGCTGCAGTCCTTCGGTGAAAGCCCAAAAAGATATTTGTTCATGGTTGGGATGAATGTTAACTCTGCTTAACAATGCATTAGATGGGGCTGCGGTCTTTCGGTGAAAGCCCGAGAAAATGCATTAGTTGGGGCTGCGATCCTTCGATGAAAGCTCGAGAAGA
Source organism: Heliamphora exappendiculata (assembly GCA_034768845.1). Classification (NCBI taxonomy): domain Eukaryota; kingdom Viridiplantae; phylum Streptophyta; class Magnoliopsida; order Ericales; family Sarraceniaceae; genus Heliamphora; species Heliamphora exappendiculata. The sequence goes on from JAOTRH010080606.1 coordinate 7,669, forward strand.
TGCATGTGTTACGTGCGGGTCATCGTGGGTTTTTATAGAACTGTTTGCAGGGCTCGTGAGAGTCGATACATACATTGTTGCATGTGGGGCTCATGAGAATCGATACATACTTGGATTGCATATGAAACATTGTAGTATATGTATGTGTGTGTATGTATATATATATATATATATATCAAACTGTTTTCGAGACTCGTGTGAGTCGAAATATTCATATTTTTTCGCATCAGCATGTTTAACTTTTATTACATGTTTATCTAGTTTCTGCTGAGTTTTGAGTCACAGTGTGGGATTTAAAAATATTTTTCAAGTGCATACGGTCACGCAAACTGATCTGGAGGAGCCGGAGGGGTGGAAGATTTTAGTCTTCCTTTTTTGTTTCTTTTTAGACCATGTAATATTTTACATGTTTTGGTGTTGGAACCATGTACTATAAGCCTGTTGATAATTATATTTAATACATGTATATCTTTTATCTTGAGAGTGAAACATGGAGTTGGGTGTTGTTTATGGGTGTTTTGGATGACCCGAAGTTAGGGCGTGATAATGCCCCCAAAACTCAAAACCTCAACAACTAAAATACTCTAGTGCATTCAACCTTAGGGGAAAAGCATAATCATTTAATAACATTTTCATTACACAAGACATTGGCCTTAAGGCCTTACAATTCATAAGAATTTAATTACAACCCAAAGTAAAACGATATCATAATTAAAACAATATATATTACATGAACCCAACTTCTAGAGGATAATCAGCACCTCGTCCCTTGCCATTAAACCATCGAATTGCCTCCAGTACCTAAAACGAGTGTTAAAAAAACACCGTGAACCGAGGCTCCATAGGATACGACTACGCAGGAATAAAAGTATGATATGTAAAAACAAAATTTTTAAACCACTAATACAAGATATAGGATATTTTTTCAACCAAACTATTAAAGCTCCAAAGAATACACTCTCTTGTTATTTATACACAATCTAAACAAATATTCACCATTTTACCAATCCTCAACAAGTTCTACAACCTACACTTTCACAACTCTCACTTCCCAGGCGCACTAGCCATGCACATAAAACAAGCTCACAAATTCAAAACTAAAACTACACCAATAAATTATCACGTAATATTTTATTATTAAAAAAATTAAAACGGGACTAGGTCTCACAACTAATCTCGCCCAAGATCAACTCAATAATGCACAACCACAGAATAAGAACGAAGAAGAAAGAAAGCACGAAATAAACGATCACATAATCACAATACGGAGGTTTACATGGTTTGACAAATTGTGCCTACGTCCACCGGATCACACACATTTCACTACATTCTTGAAAGTTATGAAATGAAGAGAGTTCTAGGGAGAGAGAACAAGAGAAATTCACAAAAAATTTGAAAGAACATAACAACTGCTCGAAATCCTAGCAGCTATTAATGATGTGTCCCTGCATAGACCGCTTGAGTGGTCTTCAGACTGATCAAGCGATTAAGACAAATTGTTAATTTTTTTCGCAGTCTGCACAAATTGCTACAAGCTGCATTAGACCGATCGAGTGGTCTTATCCCAAACAGAATTTTCTTCACCATTCTCAAAAATAGGGACAAATATGTGTGCCATCCACGAAGCCAAGAAGTTGTTGGCTGCGCAAATAAGAAACAATTTGAGTTTTCTAATACAACTAATTTGTTTTGTCAATGTCAATTAATTGAGATAAATGCTTATTTTGTTTTGATTTAGTTATAATGTCTAATATTCTTTTAATTCTTTCATTTAAGTTATAGTATTTAGAATCATGGCACATTTTTTTATTTTTTGGAATAGAGTTGATTTTTAGTTGAAAGTATTATAATCATTTCATTCTTAAAAAAAATTAATGTTTGGATATTTATTTTCTTTTTGAAACAAAAATTTTAAAATATAAGTTGATTTCTTAAAAATGTCATACACTCCAAGTTAGAACTTGTTTTTTTTTTCTTTTGCAAAAACATTACTTTTTAAAGATGCTAAACAAGAGTATAATGTGGTATTTTATGCGTGGTACTATATTCTCTTACCGTGGCAACTAGAAATTTTGGGTCAATTTTTTTCAAATTGAATAAAATCAAATAAAAACTCTTCTAAATTGAAATATAATAAAAGTATTTATTTTTAAATTAAATCAATTTTCCCTAATTTTATAAAACTCAACTCTAATTTATTAATTTTTGTTTGTTTATTGGATTAACTTAAAGTGATAAGCAAAAAGATTAGTTTGACCCCAAAATTTTTAATTTTGGATGCATATTTATTTAGATCAATGGGGGTCAAGAGTGAAATGCTATAAAAAAATTTACGGTTACAAAATATATATTTACTTAATTTTTTAAATTGATGGGGTCAATTTGCCTTATATCCAATGTACTGAAGTGGCTCCTATTATCTTATATAGATTAATGGGGGTAATGAGTGAAATGCTATAAAAAAAAAATTACAAATGCATAATATATATTTAATTAATTTTTTAAATTAATGGGATCAATTGATCCCATATCCAATATACTGGAGTGACTCATATTATTTTATGAACACAGTAGAAGTTATGTTCTCAAGTTGCATGTGAGTTATATAGAGATTATAAAAGGGTTAAAATTTTGTGACAGTTATTTTTATTTTTTTAATATTTTTAATTAATTTATAAAAAAAACACAAAAAATAAAAATATCAAATTACTTTTAAAATTTTTTTTTATTTGATAAAAAAAGTCATAAAAAAAACTTCACCAAGTCAATAATTTCCTTATAATACTGTGAGCATTATGGTATTATTAAAAATTCAAGATATTTGTGTGGACCAAGACTGGTTAAGCCCATCTAGAAGCACAACGGTCCGGATCAAAACGTGGATTGATTGATATTTGACACACGACAGGGCTATCGTCTGAACATACGAACAGAATTTTTAGCATTAAAGGATTGACAATTTTAATTTATTTTTATAATGTTTTTAAACAATTAAAAGATAAATATTGGCTCATTTGAAATAATTAATTAATTAGTTAATTATTTATTTTTGTCTCTAATAAGATTATTTCTTTTTATTAAGAAAATAATTTTTTTAATTTATTTCATCAAGACTATTTAAAAATGTAAAAAAATAATTAAAAGATTAAAAAAAATTTAAAAATAAGCAAAAAATACACAAATTAGTTGGGCAATTATTTTTTTGTAAAAAAAATTAAGAGGACGAGTTTATATAAATTTAGTAAATTAAGTCTAATATTACTATATTAATTAATTTTTTTTCAAAATTTAGGCCTCCTATTTGAGAGGTTTAAAAAGTTCAGCCTTTACGATGTTTTTTTTTTTTTTAAAAAAAAAAAACCTTAAAGTATTTGGAATAATTTGTTTAGAGTATTTTTTATTAAATTTTATACTATTACAATCAATAAACAAATGGGGGTAATACCATTTTTTTGTTGAATACCTGTCGCACAACTCGCCCATTAACTAAAAGGGTAAATATACAAAATTTATCATTAATTAATTGGGCTAAAAGGTAAATCTATACTACAAATCATCACTAAAAGTTTGATGAAACTACGTGTTAAAACTCTATCCCAACTCTCAAACCCACGTCTAGGCAATTACTTCCATGTAAAACTGTTCCAAATTGGTTGCAAAACCACTACTATTTCTCATAAATCCTTGGTTTTGCAACATTTTTTTATTATAGATTTTGTTAAACAGATAGTTGAAAGAATTTAAAATTGTAAAAAAACAAACTGATACATAAAAATAAAAAAAAATTCTTATATCTAAAATTAAAACAAAATATAAAAATAACGAAATTAAAACTTAAATTCACAGTACTGTAAATTCGAAAAATACAGAAAGTAAACTAAGGCAAATGTAACACACTCTACCCTTAAAGCAAATTCGCCCCTTACAGTGGTGCTTACGGGTTCAGACGTCTACCTCCCATGATTACTTAATCTCTTGCACGCAAAAAAACACTGTAATTTACATGCTCGACAAACATAACAGTGTTTTGTACTCCCTTTAACGGATTCCAACATTATGTATATAAAGTACTCCATGTAAATTCTATATCTAAAACCAAAAGAAGAGCAACATATATATAGATATACTCATAACTATTCAAAATAGTCATGAAACGAAAAGATACGTCTATTCATACCGAATAAGTGCCACTAAATGACGCACCCTCTAAAATAGTAATTATTCAATTATCATCTTCAACTAATTTTCATTCACATTAAAAAGTAATTTTAATCAATTTCTTTTCAAACTATTCTCCACATGAATGAAAATTATTTGGATCAACTATGCAGACGACAATGCATGACTATGTAAACACAAAGAGAGTACAAGCAGAAATTTTCTATATAAAGATAGGTAATTTTTTTACTTGAGTTTTCCCTTGTGATAAACTATCAAACTTACTGATTAGTCAGTGGACGTGATGCCTTAAATTGTTTAGCCGTATGTGTAAGCCAAGATAATAGAATGTCATAAAGAATCTTCCCTAACACAGTTACTAATTCTCACGATTGTGCTCATTTTAGCCTTGGGCAGGTCCTAATATTCATGAGTGTTCTAGAAAATTTAGCCTGATCAATTCTCATAGAAGTGGCCCACTTAACACTCATGTAGGTGATTTCTTATTAAGAGTATCTTACTATACTCCACTTGAATTTCTAAGATATAAGAATTATTAAAAGCAAGTTTATCCTAAACAATATGGCAGGATCACTGTTTCATCATAGGAATGGGAAGGAAAAGTTCTCATCAATGATCTTTCATTCCTCCACAATTTAGTTATCCCGTTGAACTTAGATCTTGGGATCTCCAGTCAGCTAGGTTGGGTTGCCATTGTAGAGACATTTACGTAATAGACTTTAATCCCATTCTCCTCGATAATTTTTCAATTAACTCTCTATATAACTTTTTGGTTAGCAAATTCGTAATATTATTCTTTGACCTCATATAGTCAATAGTGATAGCTAAATTTGAAAGTAGTTATTTTACGATGTTGTGCCTATGATGATTATGTCAAGACTTACGATTACACATATTTTGTGTCCTTTCAATTAATAACTGCAATTCGATTGCATGCGCGTGCAACCACATTGGAATATCATCACTTTGAAGCAACTTGTTTCTTCTCATGCTTTATTTAAGCGAAAGCTGATAAACTCAAATTCCATAACCTTTATATCATTTGATTTGATGAATTTCATGACATAATTACACCTATAAGCATACAGATATTCAAATTGTATTCACTTTTAGTCCCCCCACATTTTTGTGATAATTCAAAATTTATCAACATGATCTCCAAATTTTATGATATAATTCACGAACAAATATCATTGTCATAGCAATTTAACGCATAATTATGATAAACTCATAATCTAATGACAACACAATATGTCACTCTATCTCTTTCGTCATAAGAAATTCACAAAATTTATCTCTTTAATTTTAAGAGATAACCCCTATAATTCATTTATCAAATGAAATTTTTTTCTAATTTTGTAAGAGTAAAAAAAAAACTGCACTCTTAAACCATGATTTTATGCTTAGTGCAATGCACTAATATATCCTTCAATATAATTGGATACTCGCTACAGTAAAAATCAAATTCACATACTAATTTTAATAATTAGCTTGTGAAGCATAGTTGTTTAAGAACAACTAAACGTTAAAAACTATAATTTAGTGTGTCCTTACATCCAAACTCGGATTTAATTATGAACACATAAGGTATTTGCACGTATTTAGGTGAAAATCAAATATGTTACGTCCTAAAATTAATATTAAGATTCTTACTTAATCTAATAATAGATATAAGTGTAACAACCAAATTAAGCCCAAGTTCCTTTAGAAAATGAATAAAATAAATATTCATAGCCCAAGTCTTAAAATATATGGATCTCATTATACATGCTCATATTTTTATACGGAGTCAAACCAAATCAATCTCAAAAATATTAATTTTTTTATTCTTTTTGTGCTTTTGATATTGATTTTTTGGCGTCGAGTGATTGACGAATTTGTTATAGTCCCACATATGAGAACTCCATTCTCTAATTCCATTCATTACATATGATTCTCTATTCTTGCATGATATATTTTGTGATAAGAAAATATATATTAGACTTTTTTGCCTTAACATTTTCTTGTCTTGTATTACTGGGCATATATAAGCCTTGTTATGTTTGGTTCTATACATGCAGAATGAATTTCATAAATACTTGGAAGGCACGTCCTTATTCAATAATTGAGTTTGATTCATCATTCATATGTTACATGAATTTAGGAAAAACTAGAGAGTTTAATTGATTAATCTCATGCGCTTACTTAGTCTCTCGCACGCAAAATAAGCACTACAATTTACATGCTCAGCGAACAAAACAGTGTTTTGTACTCCATTTAACGGACTTTAACATTATTTATGTAATGTACTCCATGTAAATTCTATATCTAAAATCAAAAGAGAAGCAACCTATATATAGACATACTTATAACTATTTAAAATAATCACGAAACGAAAAGATGCGTCTATTCATACCGAATAAGTGCTACCAAAAGACGCACCCCTAAAATGGTAATTATTCAATTACCATCTTCAACTAATTTTTATTCACATTAAAAAATAATTTTAAAATTTTTTTTTAACAAATTTTGATCGAAAAAAGTTTTATATGAAAATTTTCGTTAGGATTTATGATATAGAATTCCAACGATGAATTTCAAAAATTATAAATCCTTGTATCGTTGTTATTTTTCTTATCGTTAAATATCATTCATTACACTTAGAGGTGAAACATTAATTTCTTTTTCTATTTTTTGGTAAAATAATTATTACTTCATATATGTATCTCATAAATAAAAAATATGTTGCAGAATCTTTAGAAATAGATTGTATACTCTTGATACAATATTTTCTCTTTTACAATATAAAATATATACATGTCTCTTTATTTTTTACTTTACGGCCAATATTAATATATTTGAAATGTGTATATATTTTTTTTAAAAATAAAAAATATATTAATATACTTTTAAAAATGACAAATTTATACTAATATAATAAGACAATATCTGATTTTGGTGAAGCTTTTTGTCACATTTTCAAATACCCAAAATACTCTAAAATTAATTTTGTTATTCCAATTTTCATGTACTCACTATTTATTTAACAAAATGGTAAAATGGTAAAAATACCAAATTCAAACCCACGCTCTACCGTTTACAAACCCATTCCCCCCACCTACAAACCTCTTCCAGATTATCCCCTCCCCCCTCTCACTGTCTCTCTCTCTCGACAATTATTTTTCCTGTGCGAAAACCTCCCAATTGATGAATGCCATAGCAGTTCTTCTCAATTGACGAAAGCCATTGCCGACCTTTATGTACCCCTACGGTGCTTAACCGTCCCATTCACCTATCATCTTTATCTATCTTTCTCTGATCTCCGATTCGTATGTCCATTGAGCAGTAGATTATTAATCGTGTTGATATTTATGCATTCTTTGAAATTCGGTTACTTGGATTTGTTAAATTTTCATTTAAGTATTAAATAGATGATGATGAGTTTTCTTATGAGCGTCTCCACCATTTCTTTGTTATTTGGTTTCAAAATTTTCTGTTACGGCAAAAAAGTTTGATTCGTCCATTGACGAAGTACACTGGCGTTATCAACTATTCGGTGGGCCTCTCTCTCTCTCTCTCTCTCTCTCGGTTTTGTGTGATCCAAAGCGGTGTTGTTTGTCTTTCTCGCCATTTTACTGATCAAACGAGGCAAACATTGTTTTTTGTTTGGTTGTGTTCGGTAAAATTTTATTTATTTATTTATTTATTTATTTATTTATTTATTCGTTTATGATGCTGATAGGTATTCTTCCAATTTGTTTGTGTGTGTTAAATTTGGCCACAGGACACCAATGGTTGTAGTGATGGTTAATGGATTATGTAGTGATTTTGTGATAATAGCTGTTGATCTTGGTTGAGACTCCAAAACTTAACCTGTGATCAATTGTTTTTGGCTCCTTTTGGTACAAATAATTCAAAAAATATAATATTTTGATTAAATAATAAAAAATAACTAAATTTTTTTATAAATAAATACATAAGTAATTATCGCAAAAAGTGGTGAAAGTAACACCAACGAAAGATTCTAAACTTGTCTATATCTATACTATTATTATAAGTCAACACCTGAGTTTGGTAAAGTTATTTTAAATTACCCAAAAAATCTATCACTAATTTTGTAATTCCATTCTTCATACACTCTCTCTTTATTTGATAAAAGGCTAAACTGGTAAAAATACCAACTCAAACCCCACGTTCTACACTTTCGAACTCCACCCCTCTCTCTCGGCAGTTTCTTTTTACCGCCTCTCCCTCTTTCTCTATCTGTAGTTTAATTTTACAGATAACTTCCTAAGTTCCTGTCACTTCCCCACTTCCACAACTAATTTTACGTTTACTTGAGCGAACTAAGATATGCATTTCTTATGTTTCCCCCACTTCTGAGTTCTGTGAATTCCAACATACCATTTCCAACAGAGAATTACAGAGAAAGAAAGAGGTAATTATCAGTCCTACCAACCTAAAAAATCTTCCACTTTCTTTTGGATAGTAGTTTTATTTTTATTTCCTCCGCTATTTGACGCCACATTGAACAAGCATGGTCGTTTATTTGCTTCCCATTCGTAGGATTCGTTGTTTGGTTTGCTATTGTGAGAGACCGAAGATAGCAGCAAGTCAAAACCGGAGGGCAGAACGTGACAATCAAACCTAGAAAACTAAGGCAAGTCAATTAAGACGTATTTGGATTATGTGGGTAAAATTATGTGAGAAGGATGCAGACGAGACTTTGGGTGTTAATCAATTAGGACGTATTTGGATTATGGAATCAGTATTACATGTTTTATATTTTATTATTGGACAGCGAAATGAGATAAGTTATTAGTAATTAATAATTACTTTAAAAAATAAATTTTCTATTTTTTATGTTTTTAGTTTTCTTTTTAAAATTCTTTGGATTGAAAATAAGTTATACGATAAACTTCATTTATGTGTTGGCTTTAATTTTAAGTGTTTATGTGAATTAAGTAATTTTTAAGTGTTTGGTGTATTTGTTATGTGTTGGCTTTAATTTTAAGTGTTTATGTGAATTAAGTAATTTTTAAGTGTTTGGTGTATTTGTTAATTTCTTAAACTTTGATTTAAATTTTATACTTTTTCAAGTTGATTTTTCATTCACTCTTAACATATTTGAGACTTTATTTCTTGCGAACTTTTCTACGGGCTAAATTTTATAAAGTATATTCTTTTTGTATTTTTATATTTCATTGATAGTTACATTATGTGATATTGGGTTGTTAATAAGTTATGAATAACTCAAAATTCATATAATTTTTGAAAAAATAATCAGTTTTAGTTTGAGATAATAGATTGTTGAGTTATTTTATTTTATTAAATTTTTTAGTATTTTTTGCGTGTGGTATATGAGTTCTATAAAAATATAAAATAATAAACC
>JAOTRH010080617.1:0-28640 GCA_034768845.1 Heliamphora exappendiculata
AATCACATGTGACCGCTGTTAAGCGCATCCTTAGATATCTCTTAGGAACACAAAACCTATGATTATTTTATCCTAGAGAAATAGCCTTTGAGTTATTTGGCTATTTGGATGTTGATTTTGCCGGATGTAAAGTAGATAGGAAAAGCACAAGTGGTACTTGTCAATTCCTAGAACACTCACTAATCTCTTGATTTTGCAAGAAGAAAAACACAGTAGCTTTGTCTACAGCCGAGGATGAGTACATTGCAGTTGGAAGCTGTTGTGCTCAAGTTTTATAGATGAAACAATAATTAGAGGATTATGATTTTTACCTAGATCATATTCCTATAAAATGTGATAACACAAGTGCAATTAATATATCCAAGAATCCTATACAACACTCAAGAACAAAGTACATAGAGATTAGACATCATTTCATAAGAGATCATGTGCAGAAAAGAAATATTAAACTTGAATTTATAGGCACTGACTACCAGTTAGCTGACATTTTTACAAAACCTTTAAATGAAGAAAGAACATGCTTTATTAGAAGAGAACTTGGTATGTTATGTGCTCCAAATTGATGATTTATATGCCAGACTAACCATGTCTTTTATTGCATTTCAAAATGCCTTATAGTTCTTTCTTTAATGAAAAATTGTGTGTACACAAAGTGAATTTGTGTCGACACAAATGTGAAAATGTGTCGACACAAAGTGAATCAGTGTTGACACAAACTGTATAGAAGTGGCACTAGGAACAAAAGTGTCGACCCCATTCTATTTAGTGTCGACACCAAAGTTTTTCCTAACTCTCGGTAAATTTGTGTCGACACCAACCTTAACTAGGTCGACTCAAATGGCCAAAATGTGTCGACATCAACTGAAATTGTGTCGACACCATCGCTCTTTTTCAATACGCACACTTGACACAAAATGTGTCGATACCAAATTAAATTTGTGTCGACACAAATCGTTACGTCTATAAAAGACATGTTAGTCCACGAAACGTCATTTCATTTCCTGCTCTCTCTCTCTCATAAAACCGTTCGTCTCCCGCCTCCTCTCCTTCAAACCCTGAGTCGACCCCCCTTCTTCTTCTCGAATCCAAAACCAAATCCATCAAAATGCCACCAAGAACGATGGGTAAAGGATCAAAATGGATTGAAAAGGGCTCGCCTTCAGGCCCTTGGACTTCGAAGAGGAAGAAGACAACCAAAGCGACGGCAACTGCAACAACCTCCGTCTCAAACGTTACCTCCTCTGAGGTAATTTCTTTCCAAAATCCTAAATCTCGTCAGCTGTACTTTTCATCTTTTGTGAATCGCAAAATCTGCCCCATTCGTTCCATAGATTTTGAATACTTTGACTCGGTAGAGATGAGGTTTAAGGACCTCTTCTCAAGGCTTGGGTGGAAAAGGTTTTTATAAATCTAAGAACCTCACTATCCCACATTGGTTAAATCATTTTATGCTCACATGCACATTCCATCCATACCCATTGATCTTGATTCTCCTCCTGCACATCATGACTCTCATAGACCCTTTGACACCCTGGGTCCATCACATTCTACTCCTTCTCCTGTTTTTGTCTCTACCCCATCAGTTCCCCCTACTGCTCCATCCTCCTCCTCTGCTTCCATCCATGTTGACCTTTCTGAAGTTCTCTCTTCCATCAACGCTCTGTCCTCTAAGGTCACCTTAAATCAAGCTAAGGTAGACCAAGATTTCTTCGATCTAAATTACATCATCACTAACCTCTCCTCTAAGGTTAAAGACCTTAAAAGATCAAATCGATCCTTGCGCAAAGAAATTGAACGTGCAACTTATGCTAGACGATCATTGTGTTGCACAATGGATGACGGCATTGTCTCCATTGTAAATGCAAACGATGCTATCCTTCAACAAGTTCGCAAAGAGTAGACGAAGGCGTGGCCATGGCTGTCCAAGCCAACTCCCAAAAAGTGGACGACCACCTAAAGTGGATCAAGGAAGCATGGGCCAACCAGTTCAAGTACAAGGAAACGAAAGAAGAGAAGGCTGCACGTCTCAAATGAGTAGCAAACCTTGCACTGGCAGCTCGATGGGAAGCCCTAGCAACAGGTGAAGCCAAGGATGAGCGATCTCGCGCGGCAAAGGAACGAGCCTCAGCAAGCAAGGAGAATGCTGAGGCAAAGAAGGACTTCAAGAAGTTCATGGATGACCAATAAATTTTTTTGATAATTACAAAATGGGTGAAGAAAAGTGGGGATATAGAAGTAAAGGGGAGAGAGGTGAAGTTTCAAACAATTTCTTTTTAAGTTTTTATGAAGGTGAAGATGTAAGTGTTAATTTTTTTAATGTGTTTTGAATGTTGTGGATGTTTGAACAATTTTTGTTTTTAAATGAATTGTGAATGAATAGTTTAAATGTATGAACATTCTTCTTGAATGAATTATAGTGTTCCTATGCTCATTATATCAAATTTATTTGCCCATGAATATTTGATTAATTAGATATGAAATTGAATGTGTTTGAGTAAAATCACCATACATCCATTCACTATTTTGCACAAAATTTAATAAATTCTAAATGCTTCTTGATCATTTGTGCAAATCATGTTAAAAATTATATGCTTTCACTTTGGTGTATACCCAGTCTTTATAATTGTTCTTATTATTTAAGACATATTGATAAGGGGAGAACACTTATTGAAAATAATTTTAAATTATTTTTTAAAAATTAATAATACGATTGTAATCATAAAAAAGGGGAGATTGTTAGCCCAATGACTTTTTAATTTGATTTTGATGATTTTCATAATTCATTTTCTAAGAATAAATAGATTTAAATGGATAATATTTTATATTTCTAAAATGAAAGTGTTAACATATTTTGAACAATCAAAGTTGACACCTTAGCAAAAAAGAAATTACTTCTATTTCAAAAGGATCAAACACTTGAGTATTTTTTGAATAGAATATTTTGTGTTGATCTTAATTGAAAATTAAGTCAAAAACTTTTAAGGCAAAGTATACTTGAACCTTATCAAGTGTGTCAATACCAATTGATCAAATGCTTTGACACCCTAACTGTTTTTCAATATTATTTTCAGGTACCAAAAAGTTACTGTCAACACAAACTAGTTTTGTGTCAACACAAAAGTGCCGAAGTGCCCAGGACTCATTTTGAGTCGACACAAATAGAATTTGTGTCGACACAAAAGTGATCCTCACTTTTGGTTCCCGAAAGTTTGGGTCAGCACAAATGGAAATTGTGTCGACACAAAACAACCGAGACCTCCTGCAGATTTTTGGTGTCGACCCCACGACAAATCATGTCGACCCAAAAGTCTCGAGCTTGCCTGCAGAATTTTGGTGTCGACCCCAAAAAGATTTGTATCGACACAAAACTACCGAAGCTAACTGCAAAATTTTGGTGTCGACCCCAAAGCACATTCGTGTCGACACAAAAGTACCGAGGCTCCTTGCAGAGATTTAGTGTCGACACCAGAGACAAGTTGAGTCAACACAAAGTTATTTCTCCGGATGCTAAAGTTTCAAATGAGTCGACACCAGATTCATTTGTGTCAACCCCAGAACGTTGGAAGGTAAAGTGCAAAATTTGTATCAACCCCTCAAAAGATTCGTGTCGACCCAACCATTTGAAGAACCCTGCCCTAGACACTTTGTGTCGATACCAAAACTATTTGTGTCGACCCTAAAGACGAAAATTCAAAATACGACAGATCTCAATGGTTGGATTTTTTGCATTTATTGCCCCCACCTACCTCTAACGGTCAAGAACTCACAAGAACTTATATAAGGAGTTATTTCTCAGCTTTTAAGAAGGTTGGAGACTTGCATTTACTGTTCTATTGCTCAAACTAGTCTCAGAAATCATCAACCTCACATTTATTGCTGCAACTCTAGTTCTTCTTTCTCATTTCTCTTTACCCTCTTATTTATTGTAAATTAATCTTGTAAAGAGAGTGAGTATTCTTCATTTATTACATCTCATTTTTTGTTATCAAGGGTGAGTCACCCTTTAACCTTTGAGTGAGTAAGAGAAACTCATCAAAGAAGAGTTCAAGAGATATTAGAAGAAAATAGGTGCTTGTTTTCATATGATCTTTTTGAAGCTGTACAGGCTTGTGAATGTGCCCGTAAATATTTAAATAGCTCAAGAGGAATCTTGAAGCTTGTAAAGACTTGAAATACGCCCGGAAGTATTCTGGATAGTGGATATACTCAAGGGAGATCTTGAGGAGTGGACGTAGGTTAGGATAAAACCGAACCACTATAAATCGCTGGTGTCTGATTCTATTTCTCTATCCCTCATCTTTTAAAATTTGTATTAATTATATATTTGCATATCTTGCTTTATTGCAATATTAAAAGATTTCTGAAAATATGTTTAAATTGCTATTTTTTTAAAGACCCAATTCACCCCCCTTTTGGGTTGCCTAGATCTAATAAAAACATTTTTGAGGCTCGTGTTGGCCTGATGGAAAACTTATAGTTTTTTAGAGAAAAATCTTTTTGACTCCTGTGGTTGAGTCTGTGTGCTTATGATTGCATAACCTGCTTGATAGCTTTATAGTCTGTTTTTATTGAGTTTTGGCTCACTGTGTGGGATTTTGTTGTAAAACTTTTTTAGGTGGATGTGGTCCTGTATGGTGACCTTGAGGTGCCCGGAGGTGACTGTTGACGAGACCTTATTGTTTGGTCTTTATTAGGTAGTTTATACATTTTTGTATAAGTTTCATGTTTGAGTATAACATGTTGTAAACCATATGCTTTTCTGATGGCCGTGAGCTAATGTATGCGTGTTTTAAATTCTTTCGAGAGAACCATAGGTTGGTTGTTGTTTTCCGTAGTTTCTTACTATTTTTTTCATTAGTTAGTGCCACGATTACAAATAAGAATTTTCAAATGATTTATACTTCATTTAGACTATTGTACTCGAGAGAGATTTTAGAACGAGTTTTACATCTTTTTAAATGATTTTTTTACCCAAAAAGTATATTTTCTTTTTAAAAGGTTTGGCTTGTGCGACCGTGACCTTAGTCTCTTGACTACCATTTCAAATTAAATAAACCCTCGATAGTACGGTTTACAAAGGTTTTAGCCTTACTTTCGCTTTCTGGTTTTAAATCCCTTTCTATGTTAGCACTGTTTGATGATGTTAGTAGGATCTTTGCGTGACCCAGAGTTTGGTGCGTGACATACCATCTCCATACAACGCCATAATGGGGAGGGTATGACTGTACCAGTTGAAGGCCATACCATTAGCCTATCATCAGGTTCTCAAGTTTTTGATAGCCCGAGGGGTGGAGATTATGAGGGGAGATCAGGACATAGCAAAACAGTGTTTCATGGCTATCATACATAGAAAAGCTAGTTCATCCACCAACCAATAGGTCTGCATGATGGAAATGCATGATAGACCAGTCTTAGAGGATGTAGATTGAGTCCTAGTAGAGAAGGTCGTGGAGCCCCTCAAGAAAGTCATGCTCACATAGGACGAGTCGGATTATTTCTTCTTGCTCAACACAAGTCTAACTAAGCAGGAGGAGTGCAGGCTGGTGGCATTCCTAAGACCATACGTTACAGTGTTCAACTAGACATCATACGAGATGCCAGACATCGACCCCAAGTGTGACAATCAGTATTTAAATAAAAAAATAAAAAATAATTAGTTTATAAAAAAGCCCAAAATATAATTCCTAAAAGAAACCTTGTATTTAACTTTAAAATCAAAGTCTAAAAACTTACTTCTATTAAAAAATTTTGGTAATCGAAAATCGTAGTAAAAAATATTACATTGTTAGAAATTTTTTATACAAATTCTGATTACACGATAATTCATAAAATAATATAAAAAATTCATCTCGAATATTTCAAAATTTTTCGAAACTAAAAATTTTCATCTATGAAAAATACTAGTAATCGAGAAATTAAAATAAAATACACAGACAATTTATCTCTATTAAAAATTTTAACTACATGACAATTCATAAAAATACATTAAAAGTTTACACTCAAATTCTTAGATTTTTTTCAAATTAAAAATTTTACATTAAAAATTTTAAGAGGTATATATAAATTAAATTCACCGTACACTTGTTAACAAATTAACTTGGGGCTGCCATGCACAGGACATCTATCCCTCACCCTTTCCTGTATATACCTGATTTCTGCATAAATCTTGCCCCACACGAAACATCAGAGACATCATCTTGAGCTGAGATACTAAAATCGAAAAAAAGAAAAAAAAGAAGGTTGAAGCTTGAAGGCTTCAGTAGAGGCCCGACAACGAGCAACATTAGAGGAGAAGCTGAGGAAGAACCAGGTGCGACCCACGCCACCTTGCCAAACCAACCACCGTCTGTCACCGTGCCACCCCAGCCGCCAAACCACGCCTCCACCGGTGCAAACGCCACCCCACCCGCCACCTACTCCGACGACGCAGACCGGGCCAACTGTCGGTCTCTTTCCCTCCCTTCCACTCTCTCTCTCTTTAATCTCTCTTCTTCTCTATCTCTCTGTCATCTATCTCCCTCTCCCTATGTGTATCTCTCTCTCTCCCTCTCCTAGTGTATCTCTCTCTCTCTATATATATATTGAATATATATATCTCTCACTGTGATATCCTGATATTCCACATCATAAAAGAGAAAGAATTTCAAGGCTATAAAAAAAATTTTTAAACCCCTACATAACAATAAGGAAATTTTCCAAAGAGGTACAAACCTTAGTAAAAGTTTGCAGTTAAAGGTGCTCATACTAGAATAATGCAAGAGTGGATGATCTCTCGGGAAGAACAAAACTGTGAGAGTTTTGTACAAAGCAAAAAATATCGTTGCTATGAGAAGGGTCAGGATGTTACAAGTGGTATCAGAGCCGACTATCCCCACCTTCGATTGTGGATCCCTTCCATCTTACGTGTCAAGTGGGCGGGCTACTGAATAGACGGATCAACAAGGATTGGCAAGCTACCGGAGTTGGCAGGCTACTATACGAGGATAGACAATCCTAAGAGGGTGGATTGTGAAATCTTGGTATACCGTATTGAAAGGAGAGAGGGAGTTCTTAGGGTATAAATGAAAAATATTGAATTCCTACATAGTAACGAGACCTTTTTCCAAGGTGATAGAAACTCTGACAAAACTCTACAGTTAAGCATTCTCGTACTGGAGCAATGCAAGGATTAGTAAGCTCATGGGAAGAACAAAACTGTGAGAGTTTTTCCTAAAGATATAATATCGTTACCATGAGAAGAGTCGGAGCGTTACAGTCTTTCTTGGACACCACCACCACCGGGCACCTCTACTCCACAGCACCTCCACGACCCTGCCACAGCACCACCCCCACCATGCATCACTGAGAATGCCCCCAACCCATGCTTGAGTGCTGTGTGTGTGTTGTGATTTTTGTAATTTTGCAAAATTTTTCTTTTTTGCTGCAATTTCATATTCTCATGCATGAAGAAGGAGACCACTGTGCGTATGTAGTTGTGTTTGCATTTACCTTAAAAGGGTGTTTGTTTGATTGCTTGCTTACAACATTTTTATGTTTTTTGTTGTTTTAATTTAAGAAACTAAAAATACTTAAAAGAATTTTATGAAAAAGAAATTTTAAACAAAAACTCAATAATAAAATTTTATAAATTTTTTAAAATTTAGAGATTAAAATAAAGAATTTTATTCTTTAGACTAAAATGGAATAAAATATTTTCTATTTACATTTTAGTTAAGTTAAACCAAATTTTAACTAAAATAATAGGTATTTAAAAGAATGAAATAAAGTAAAAAAAATTCTTATATCTAAATTTCTAAAGTCAACATTTTAACAAAATATGGACTTAAATTTTAAGAAAATTTAGACCAAGTATTAAAATTATTTTAACTAAAATTAAGTGTTTTAACATGGCTTAAAAGATTTTTATGAGATAGAATTATAAGTTGTCTTTAAAGTTTGGGCCTTAATTAGATTTAATTGAAATTTACAAAAACCAAATTTTTAAATAACTCATTTACATAATATTTTGAAAAGGTTAAACATAAACTTTTTATTACTATGAATATTAGTTATAACTTTCCTTAAATAAAATATTGTTACTTCTTACAAAAATATAGAAATCATACTAAGATTAGTATTTTTATTGTGTCCACATTTGAAAAATCATTGACGAAACCTGTGAAAATTAGGTGAGTTTTATGAAATTCGAGTTAGTTTAGTTTTCAATTATCGCTTTATAACGATCTTGAAATGCATTGCTATTGATATTGTTTGAAAAATGATTATAAAAATATGAATATTATGAAGATGAGAATGATAATTTAAACGAAATCTCAGTCGCTAGGGGACAATAAGAGTACCAGCGGTAAAGTATAATAAAGGCGGCGGCGAATCACGGCCAAGTAACTATGGAATGATCATTTCCAAATTTGTGGAGTAGCTCCCCAAATTGCTGGTAAAATTGTTTAATTTAATATCATTCTAAAAATGAAATGTGCGTAATAACTCAGATATCTATGCACTCACACTAGTTTTGCTAATGATTTGTTGAAATTATGTTTCAGGTGACAATAAAAAGGATCTGGTTGGAATGGATCTTTCCCCTCTTCTCTTGAATGTTGAATGTTGTATTTCTCGATGATAAAAAGGATCTGGCTATTGTTTCAGTTAAATCTTGAATGTTGTATTTTTCTATGTAATATACATATGAAAAAAATAATTGAATGATGTATAAATACATGCACTAGTATGCTCTAGGAGATTTTGAAAGGACCGTTGGGAAAACTTTTGTGAAACTATTAATAAAGAAAAGTTGTTTTATACCAAAACTAATCAAAAGAGTTTTAAAAACAAGAGACCTCGGGTGGTTTTGACTCACTCAATGGTCACGGACGCCATTCTAATAAATGGGTCGTGATAGAGATGGTATTAGAGCAAAGTTTTGAAAACCCCAAATCTTAAGACCCTTTACACTACCTTCTATATGCTTATCATGTTTTAGACATATCCTTCGTTGGATAGATTAGCAATACCTAGAACATTTCTTAGAATACGAGCTTTAGATAACATAGAAACCTTTGAAAAGTACCACCCTACCATTACCACCTGTAGCATTCTCATGGGAATCGTTGAGAACAAACCCTTTGAATCTAACCACGTATGAAATTTTCTTCACAAGTAGAGATTCTGATTAGAATAGAAAATGAAAGACCATTTTATCTATATTCGACAAGATGAGTAGTAGTAGGGTACTATATGAAAAAGCATAGAAGAAAATGACAAATGGAAACACCATATGCAGGTGAATAGACACAGAGATGGTAAATCTCCCCAAAATGTTATTCCAAACCTGACAAAGTTACTAATAACCACATCAACCAAGAACTAATCGTAAAGTGAACTAGGCTAAACCCATGTCCCGATAGAATTCATTTCCTCGCACCCCGACAATGACCCCTTCATATCTGTTGAAAATGATCCAGTACTTGTTCTTAAGATTAGAATTTTTAGTCAAAAGGCCTATGGATGATTAGTATGGGATAGGGATAAGAATGGATAGTATTTTGGATATGGTACAGGGTTGGATAGTGTTTTAGAAGCATGTTTACCAATTTTTGTAATTTATTACGTGTTCTTGATGATATAGTATTGTAAATTAAAATTTAACTATTTTATTTAAAAGCATTACTTTTGTATGAATTTGTGATACTTGCAATGTGTTTTATTTTTCGGGCATCTCATGTTAGAAACGAGGATAATACGATAACTATTGTATACACCTAAAATGCGTTAAACAAATGAGAAAATCCTTGAAAATGAAATCAAGAAAATTTACTAGGATTTTGTTAAATCAACCGATCAATTATCGTTGAATTCTAATCAAAAGAACGCATAATCACCATTTCTTCTAATGAAAAGTTTGGGTCGTGACACTAGGTTCACACAGAGGCTGTCCCCATAACATGCAAATGCCGCCCTAGAAGAGATGAATAAGCTGCTAGAGGCCAATGCTATAAGGGAGGTACAATACCCACTCTGGCTTTCAAACACTGTGGTTGTCACACCCTACTCCAGCAAGTTACTCTTCTTGTACAGTGGGGACATGATCTCGCTGCATTCTAATGATCTCAAAAAATTTGTAAGACTTAGAATAGTCAAGAACAAAAACATCATACAAGTCTGACGTGAAAACATTCTTTTACAGATATTAGATAAACATAAGTTTCTAAGGGATACTCCATCCCATATAACAAAAGACAACTCAAAACCAACATTACATAGTCTCCAACATGAAAATGTCATATAATTACAACCATACAACAAAAATAAAAAACAACATCTAGCTTCGAGCTCAAGCCTAAGACGTTGACAGTGGGAGACAAAACTTCTAGCAGAACTTGCTGTCTACAATCACAAAGGTTACAAGAGAGTGTACTTAGTATTATAATAAATAAATTGAAAGACCAAACACTCAATTTAAGAACACTGAAACATCTTTGAAAGATTGTTCATCATGTTTTAACAAAAAGATGTGAAAACACTGTTATGGTTGTATATTAAAATCTATGATTTTGGTTTTAGTACTTAATTTTATTTTTTAATAAAATTAATTTTTTTATTTTATAAAAATCTTTATGAGCAATGTATACATTTCATTATTTATTTGATGTCATGCATGTATATTTTTTA
The DNA here is from genome assembly GCA_034768845.1 of Heliamphora exappendiculata. Classification (NCBI taxonomy): domain Eukaryota; kingdom Viridiplantae; phylum Streptophyta; class Magnoliopsida; order Ericales; family Sarraceniaceae; genus Heliamphora; species Heliamphora exappendiculata. The sequence continues at coordinate 10,669 of JAOTRH010080617.1, forward strand.
TTTTACGTAATATTTAATCTGGTGTGTAAAGTTTGACTTGCATACAGAAGAACAAATTAAAGGTTCCTGTGGATATAAATTTTTAGCTCACAGTTTAGATGGAATTGGACAAACTATCAGTATAACTGTAGTACAGAGTTTTAGTAAACATGTTTTGATTACGGAAAATATATAATAACGTCATCTATTGTTCTGACTCACTGTGCTAGTACATTTACTGTGTATTGAACAGGACCAAGTTAGGGTAATTAATTTTATACTGACTTTATAAATTAATTTACACTCCATGATTATTATAAGTGTTTATGCTCTTAATCCCAAAATAATTATTATTTAGGTATATTTAATATTCGTTATTTTGGTTCATTAGAAACTGCGATCTTCGGATCAATAATTCCAATGAGTTGGATAGCGATATTAATTATATGATGAATATTAATTATTGACAGAATTTACATTCCAAATGATCAGAATTGACAATACCCCTTTAAAAAAGCTTATAAGTTTTAACCGAGCCAAACACTGTAGGTAGATTTAATTATTCGGCAGTTAAATAAGTTAAGCGGAATATCTTAAAGAATTTATTTAAGAAGCCGATTAAATATAATTGCTAGTAATTTAATTTAATCGGCAGGTATCAAGAATCCTAACGTGGGGAGAATAAATAAGTATTTAATAACGGGAGCTTGAATTTTCTATTTTGAGAATATTGTTAAGAGTACAATTATAATTTTTAAGTTGAATGAATTATAATTAATATTTTTATAAAATTATTTTTGAATTGAGGTGAGTTTTTATAATTATATTGGGAGCCTAAGTAATATTTACTCCATAGATCCCTAATGTAGTCTATTTTTATGTTGTCATAAAACCTGACACCTGAATTGACATTATTCAGTAAGTAATTAGGCGGCTATAGTTTTCATGTTCTTTAAAAATCTTAAGTCTAATCAAGAAGGTTTTGAATAACATGATAGTTAAAAGTTCACTTTTTGTTCGTGTTTTGTATTCGGGAATATAACAGAAGGCTTATGTCGAAATTTTAACTAGAAGCCAAAAATCGCGACGGATCGTTAACTGAAAATTGTTACAGTAACCGAAATCATCTAATCAGATTTTGAAATGTATAATCTTAAAACTAACTTTAGGAGTATTACTGAGTTTTATTTTAATTGTTCAATATTAAAAGTTTTAATTTAGAGCATGTTTCGGCGTTTGTCCGTTCAGCTATTTTTTAACTAAAATCATTGACGTAATCTTAAGATCTTAGCTGTTTACCTCAACAATTAGTATCAGAGCCGTTTTGAATTATGTATAATTTTATTATGGGTTTTGATAGATTTAAATTGTGCTAACTATGTTTTGCATGCAATTTAATTACAGTTGTTAATGGTCATTATTTATTTTACATGTTTAATTGTATGGTTTGAATGATGATTATTAAATTAATAATTTTTTTAATCACGAGAGTTGGTCGTGGTAGATTAATTGTAAACTCCACGGAGACATAGGATCAATGTAAATATATTTATTGTTTTTCAATTTCTAGTTTTTGTATTTGTTTTGATTTATGTAATCGAAATAAAAAAATTAAAGAACAAGATTTTGAAAGCAAGCCGCAGTGATAAACCATGGTGATCAAATCGAAAGGTTGATCATAATCCATGAGCACTAATTCATGAATCACAGCCGAATCCACGTGTGCCGTCTTCATGTTCATTGAATGCACAAGTTTTATTCAAGCCACTGCCAAAGCATGAATCAAGTAAACGGTCAGGATTATGGGAATAAACGCAGTCAAGCCAAATGGGGCATCCATATATCATAAGAGATAACCCATTGTGCGCTGTCCAATCTTGAGTTACACCTGAAAAGCTACCAGCAAACCGCAAGCTTTTAGCAAGCAAAACGCAACTCCCGCGCGGTGGCACGGCGCGGTGCACGCACCGTTGTTCGGTGGTGCGGTGTGGCTGTTCGACGGGTACAGCGATAGCAGTGTTTCTGTGGTACTGGGATTTACATTAGCTGAGTTATGTAAGGTTATTAGTTTGCTGCACAATTCTCACAAGATAAAAAAATTATAATTTTAATTATGACAAAATTGCAGGTTTTTTGAACAGAAACTTTTTGGCCGAAGAATTTTAGATAGATCATAAAAGTCAAATTTAATATATTTATTTATTTATTTAAATGAATGTATACTTTTATTTTTATTTATTTATTTTGTTCTGCTTAAATTAATTATGTTAATTCGAAATTAAATTTTTTTGTAATGAAAAAATAAAATAATATTTTTTAATTAAAATTAAATTTTTTTAAAAAAATTAAGAATTTTATTTTGTTACATTAAAGCACGTTTAAGATGATTTTTTTTTTAAAAATAGGATAGATTGAAAAAACGTGATGGTTAATTTCAAATTTTTTGAATTAATTAAAAACGAGTTTAATTTCAATAAATTTTTTTTGAAATATGTGTAAGAGGAAATAAAATTAAATTCTTGATTTTTATTTAAACTTGAGTTTTTAAATAAATAGAATTTGAGAATTTTATTTGTTATACATAAAAACACGTAAAGATATTTTAAGAAAAAATTAGAATCTTTTGCAACGTGTGGTTTTCGAAAAATATAAATTTATTTTAATTAAACATATTTTATAACCCTAAAAAATATTTTAAAAATTAAGTGAGTGAGAGAGTTTATTTACAGATAAATTTCGCGGTTTCCATCACTAGTACTTAGGGGATTTAATTAATTTAGCGTGTTGACATTAGGGCCTTCTTCCTAATTAGACAGTATTAATTACGGGATTACCAGTACAGACTTTCTTTAGGGATAATTTTGGATAATTGTTAGTGTGGATTACTTCTCTATTTGAAGGGTTTATTACGAAACTATTAATTTGAGATTAAGTGATGGTTTGCACTTAACTATAAATAATAGTATTCTCTTTATTTGAGTCACTATTATTATTTATTATATCAAAGTTACGTTACCTATTTACTTTTACTTGGTAAGGTTATTGCCTAGATATTAAAATTAATGGGAATTGACATGTCTAGACAAATGATGGATAGTAGATGTTTTTTCCATCGAGGCATGCTATTCACGGTGTACCAGGCTGCTGGTGAATTTTTTCAAAAATGGTAGAGGGAACCGATTTTAAAATAGAATTTAAAATTTTGCTTATCATAATTAATTCTTTTTTAATTATGTGATTCTCAAGATTAAAATGACTTTAATCAACTCGCGGCTATACTCAAAGAAAATAAATTTACGGGTCATAATTATGTTGACTGAAAAAAAAAATGGATATAATTTTAACTACCGATGGTGTTCTTAAGAAACCAAAACATGTGTTTATTTCTAAAAAAAGTTCTTTTTCTAAGTCGAAAGGCAAGAAGAAGAAACATGTTTAGAAATATGGTAGCACGATTTCTAAGGTAGTTAGTGGGCCACGGACTAGTGTGAAAAAATTAAAAGACAGATGTTTTTACTGCAACTAGACACGACACGGGAAAAAACAATATCCAGTTTATCTTGGCAAGCAGAACAACAAAGGTAATTTCTATTTACTAGTTGTGGAAACACATTTAGCGGTATTATCTACCGGTACCTGGTGTGTAGATACGGGAGCCACTAATCATATCTGCGATTTATTGTAGGGTTTTAAAAAATTCGACAACTTAGTGATGAGAATATTTACCCGCACATGGGTAATAATACAAGAGTAACAGCAGTCGCAGTGGGCAATGTCACTCTCAGTTTAGTAGAGATTGAGTTTTAATATTGAGATATTGTCTTTATGTACCTTCTATTATAAAGAACTTAGTTTCTATTTCTAGATTGGTTAAAGAAGAATATTTAGTTTGTTTTAATAATTATGTGGTTATTAAGGATAATAAACGGTTTATCAATTTTGGTACATTAGTTGATGATCTTTTTGTTATTACTTCTATATTTCCTACACTGTAACTGAATGAATTGAATAATGCATCTAATTTACCATTTAAGAGAAATGAACATTTTTTAATGAATCAAACGTATCTTTGGCACTTCTATTCTAAAAAGAATAGAAGTGCATATTAATCTAAAAAGAATAAGTAGACTCGTTGAAGATAGACCTTTCAATTCATTGAAAGTGGAGACACTTCTATTCTGTGAATTCTGCTTGAAGGATAAAATGACCAAGAAGCCATTTTCGGCTAAAGGCTATAGAACTAAAGAACCATTAGAACTGGTTCACTCTAACATATGTGGACCTATGATTATCTGTGCTGGAGAAGACTTTGAGTATTTTGTCACTTTTATTGACGATTACTCAAGATATAGATATATTTATTTAATACACCGTAAGTCTGAATACTTAGAGAAATTTAAAGTATTTAAGGCGAAAGTAAAAAAGCGTCTGGAAAAATGTATCGAGACGCTTCGGTCTTATCATGGTGGCGAGTACCTCTTTGGAGAGTTTAGGAATTATTTGTCAGAGGAAATGATTATATCCCATTTGACTACACAAAGCACTCCACAACAGAATGGTGTAGCAGAAAGAAGAAATAGGACTCTTATGGAGATGTGAGATCTATGATGAGTTATTCGGACTTATCCGATTCGTTTGGAGATTTTGCATTAGAGATAACAACTTATATTATGAACTTGGTACTCTCTAAGTCAGTACATTTTATTCTCACAGAATTGTAGACCAGGTGTAAACCTAGTCTAAAATATATTCAAATTTGAGGGTGTCCAGCACACTGCTAAAAGAGAACACGGATAAGTTGAAATCGAGAATAGAAGTCTGTTTCTTTGTTGAATATCCTAGGGGAACAAAAGATGGTTTATTTTATAATTCTAAGAATCAGAAGGTCATTGTCAATGTCGATACCGATTCTTAAAAGAGGATTATGTAATGGACCACAAGCCCAAGAGTAGAATTGTTCTGAAAGAGCTGAGAGAAAATACCAGTAGTATAGTAGAAATACTATAGAGAAGTGTCATCTATATACCATTGTGTCTTCATAGTGGGAGGATTATCAGGACACGTGCAGACCCTAAACCAGATTAGGGTGCTACCATTAACATGTCGGTTTCACAAACAAAGGAGCATGTGGGTAATGGTGCACAGGGTTCAAAATCAACACAGTGTGTCACTGCTAGTACACAGACGTAGGAAGTATCTCATCGTAGTAGTAGGGTTATTCATCAACCCGATCGATTTATGTTCTTGGGAGAGTCTTTTGATAAGATCCTAGAAGAACTGGATACTGAACGCTATAACTACAACGAAGAACTCTAAGATAAAGATGCAGAGTTATGGCAAAGGGTTATGAATTCAAAGATAGAGTTTATGTACTCTAATCAGGTCTGAAAACTTGTAAAACCATCTGAAGGGATAAAATCCATCGAATACAAGTGGATCTATAAGAGAAAAAGAGGAACAGACAAAAACGTGAAAACCTTCAAAGTTAGGCTTATTACAAAAAGGTTTACTAAGAAATAAGGGATCGATTATAGGTAGACCTTTTCACCGATAGCCATACATAAGTCTATCTGAGTTTTTTTATCCATTGCAGCTTATTTCGATTATGAAATTTGGCACATGGACGTCAACACAGCTTTCCTTAATAAAAATCTTAACGATTGTATCTATATGGTACAACCAGATGGTTTCATAGCAAAGGGCCAAGGACACATGTTGTACAAGCTTAAGAGATCCATTTATGGACTTAAGAAGGCATCTAGGTCTTGGAACACTCGATTTACCATGCAGGATTTCAAGAAATGGTTTCTCCCTTTCAAGTATGGAATTACTCTATCCAAGGATCAATATTCTAAGACACATGATGAGATAGAAAAGATGAAGACAGTTCCTTATGATTCGACAGTAAGAAGTCTCATATATGCTATGCTTTAAACTAGATCGAATATTTATTTTGTCGTTGGCATGATTAGCAAATATCAGTCTAATCCAGGATAAAAGCATTGGACAGTGATAAAACATATAACAAGTACCTGAAAAAGATTAGGGATTATATATTAGTTTACCAAGCAGATAGTCTAGTACTTTTGTGGTACATAGACTCGAATTTTTAGTCAGATAAGAATTCTCAAAAATTTACCTCGGGATATGTGTTTACCTTGGGAGGTAGAGCCATAAGTTGGATGAATATCATGCAGTCCTGCATTGTGGATTCCATCATGGAGGCCGAGTACGTGGCAGCTTCTAAAGCAGCCACGAAGGCCATTTGGCTCAAGCACTTCCTGCTGGATCTGGATGTGGTGCCTTCAGTACTGTCAGCTATTACACTTTATTGTGATAATAGCGGAGCGGTTGCCAACTCAAAGGAGCCAATAGTTCACAAAAAAAAAGTACATCGAGCGTAAATATCACATAATACAAGAGATTGTATAGAGATTTGGTATTATTGTGACCAAGATTGTATCAGAAAATAACTTTGTTGATCCTTTTACAAAGAGTTTACCAGTTTAGACTTTTGACAGTCATGTATAGAGCATGAGAGTCAAATATATGGCAACATGATTTTGAGTATAAGTGGGAGATTGTTAGAGTTGTATACTGAAAACCATTGTTTTGATTTTAGTATTTAATTTTATTTTTAATAAAATTAATTTTTTTTTATTTTTTAAAAATCTTGATGAGCAATGTATGTGTTTCATGATTTATTTGATGTCATACATAGATATCTTTTATTCTACGCAGTATTTAATCTGGTGTGTAAAGTTTAACTTACACACGAAAGAACAGATTAAATTTTTTTGTGGAATATAAGTTTTTAGTTCACAGTTTTGATGGAATTGGACAAACCATCTGTATAACTGTAGTACAGAGTTTTAGTAGATCTATCTTGGTTATAGGAAACTGATAGTAGCGTCGCCTATTATTCTGACTCGCTGTGCTAGTACACTTAATGTGTATTGAATAGAATCTAATTGGGGTAATTAATTTTATACTGACTTTATAAATTAATTTACACTCCATAGTTATTATGACTATTTATACTCTTTATTTCAAAATAATTATTATTTGCGTATATTTAATATTCGTTATTTTGATTCATTAGAATGTGCAATCTTGTATGGGTCAATAATCCCGGTGAGTTGGATAGCGATATTAATTATATGGTGAATATTAATTATTGATGGAATCCACATCCCGAATGATCGAGATTGACGATATCCCTTTAAGAAAGTTTATAAGGTTTGACCGAGCCAAACCATGTAGGTGAATTTAGTTATCCAGTAATCAAATAAGTTAAGTGAAAGGTATTAAGAAATTTATTTAAGAAGCCAATTAAATAAAATTATCAGTAATTTAATTTAATAGGTGGGTATCAAAAATCTTAACGTGGAGAGAATAAATAAGAATTTAATAACGGGAGCTCAAATATTCAGTTTTGATAATATGGTTGGTTGTACAATTATAATTCTTTAGTGCAATGAATTATAATTAATGTTTCTATGAAATTATTTCTGGGTTGAGGTGGGTTTTCATAATTATATTGGGAGCTTAAGTCATATTTACTCTACAGGTCCCCGTTGTAACCTATGTATATGCTGTTACAAAAGTTGACACTTGAATTGATATTATTCAGTCAATGATTAGGTGGCTAGGGTTTCTACGTTCTCTGAAAATCCTAAGCCTAATTAAGAAGATTTTGAAGAGCACGATAGATAAAAGTTCACTCTTTGTTCGTGTTTTGCATTCGAAAATACAATAGAAGGCTTGTGTCAGAGATTTGACAAGAAGTCAAAAATCACGGCGGATTGTTTACTGAAAATTGTTGCAGCAACTGAAATCATCTAATCAAATTTCGAAAGGTATATTCCTAAAACTAACTTTAGAAGTATTACCAAATTTTATATTAATTGTTTGATATCAAAAGTTTTAATCTGGAGCCTGTTTCGACGTTTGCTCATCCAGTATTTTTTGACTAAAATCATAGACATAATCTTAGAATCTTAGCAGTTTACCCCAACAAACACCGCATTCATTTCAACACATTCATCCCATAAGTTCTAAATAATTTTCTCATTTCATAATGGTGTAACTAAGGCTTAGTAGCCACAACATATTATAACTATTTCTCGCACACAATCCTATTCAACAGTGACCAAATAGTCATCTATCTCACAATCGGTAGTTCTAACGAGACCGTAACCTCAATTCTCAATACATGGATATGCACGTCATGGAATGAGGGCCACTCTTTAATTACAAGTGATATATGCGTCGCCCGTGAGTCATAACTCGCAATGCCTTTGTAGGCAAAAAAACCCCTTTACCGGGCACCTCCCCTTTAGGGATAGAAAACTCATACTGGGCAACTTTCCTAATGGGATATAAAACCCATGTAGGACAACCGCACATAGGCTGGATACCTGCAATAACTTGGCACATTGGAATAAAAATATACTTTTCATTTCATATAAAAGTATCTCATTATCTTCATTCATTCTTCAAGCACATGTTTCTTTTAGAAAATATAGATAACACATTTGAATTATTTACGCATTTAAAAGTAATGTCTCATGCTATCATTCACAAAAAAAAATCTCATAATTCAAAACATGGATGTAGAAATATTTTAGAAAATATCTCATATAATCATTGTTCAAAATAATATCTAAGATCTCTCACCTTGTTTAGGCAAAACACAACCTACCTCCTTATCAACGAGACAAAGCTTTAACCTTCGACGTTAAAACCCTCCGTGCCTATCAAGCAACCACAAAAATATGTCGTCAACTTAGGGCGCCAACTACTGTTGTCAAAAGGTAAAGAAAGGTTTAGATCTTCGGATTGGTCTTACGGTTAATGGTTATAACTTTACTTTTGTTAAAGCTAAAGAAAATCCATCTCTAATAACACCCCACCAACCCTTAAGGTCAAAAGGACACTTGTAAAGTTTAGGGAACCAAGACCAAAGGTCACAACCTCAAATTTCTTATCCAACACACCCTGACCAAATTTCATGACAGTTAAAGAGAAATTAACTTTAAAATTATAAAACAACTCGAAATGCTCTGATTTTTGGACATTAGATAGTTTGAGATGTCATCTAACTTTTTTTATTAAGATCACTTTTCCATAAACCCATCATAAAAAGGTGTTTTAATCTCTGTAAAACAATGTGTCGAATTTGTCTATAAAGATAGATTCTATCCATCAACTTTAAAAACCATTTGACCAATCAAATAGTATTTAAAATTCATCCAATTTAGTAGACAACTAAAATAAAATGTTATGAATATTTTAATGAAGAAACCTTTTCCAAGACAAGTCTTTAAAATGGAATTTTGGCCTCTTGAACAAACAGTGCTAGAAAGTGCACGAATTTGGAAAAGATTCATTTTCTCACAAACTATCCAACCAAATCACTTAAAATAAATTTTGTTTGAAATCTAACATCAATATATAACTATGAACGCAAAAATTAAGTCAATATGATATTTATAGAATTTATTAAAAGTGTTTAAAGTCGGACCTCGTTGTTGAAAAAACCTGAAACAAAAAACTTATAAGGCTCATCATGGTCCTTTTGCCATTTTTCATGTTAAGGGTTAAACTTTTAAACATGTATCTAACTTGGTACATCAAAAACAAACTATAAATATATCAAAGAAAGAAAGAAAGAAATATGGATCACTCATCTAAATATCACAATACCAACATAATCCTTAGGCTCAATTAGGGATCCTAGGCTCATCTAGCTTATTTTCAACCTGTTTCTCCTGCATTTCCTAATTTAGTTTCTTTGAAAAATGGGAATGAGAAGACATTTTTTAGTGAAGAAGAGATAAATTTATTGAATTTCTTACCTATTCTTTAGGTTTTGAAGCTAGGAGAAAAACTTAAAGCTTTTAAACTTTCATCATTCTTCTTCTTCTTCCCCTCTCTCTCTCTCTCTCTCTCTCTCTCTCTATGTGTGTGTGTGTGTGTATAACAACTCAGTCCGGACCCTAGTTGTAATAATTCGGACTACAACTATCCATGGAGCAATTTAGCCTAAACCCTAGTATTAGCGATAGTTAGTTGATAAGATCTTAGATCGCTAGAAGGATAGAAATCCTAACTAACTCGAAATCCTAATTTGACCCGAAAATCCTAAAAAGATCAAATATTCTAAGGCAAAATCCTATTACTCAAAAAAAGTCTCAGGACAGCCTAAATTAAGTAATAACATAAAATATAAAATTAAAAATCACAAAATTTTATAATTAGGATAAAATGACTATTTTTCTCCTAGTACAACAAAAAATCTTAAAAATCTAAAATTTGACACATGAACACCCGAATTCAGATATTTATATACAATTAATTAATAAAAGATAAAATAATGACAAAAATACCTTTGCATGGCTAGCTACCTAGGAAATTGTGCATAAAAAGTTACTTTTTACCTTTTTAAACTTAAAAATGAGAAAAAAATTGTATAAATTAAACATTATTATAACATAATACTTTTTATACAAGTAATATATATAATAATATTATATTATAGGTCAACAAAAGTAAACAAATTATTATTTAAAATCTCTATACAATAAATAAGTTAAGAAGTCCATTATTATCAAACTAGTTTAAATTGACTTAAAAGCACACACTTATTTAATTAATTGCTATCAAAATTATGATAATTCATGAAAAGACTAAATTAATTATAAACATATTAATACAATAGATTTTAGTAGGTTAAGATACCAAAAAGATACATAAAATTAATATTTTATGCATTTTCTTGCACAAAATGATATCAAAACTCAGTTGAAATCCTAAATTAATACAAAATCAGTTTTGCACTGCCCCAAACTTGCCCTAGCCGACTTCCCACATGTAAAATTTGATATCAAATTTCTTAAATAGAGCAAGCCTTGCCATGCACCCAATGAAAATGAAGAAAATTTAAAATAAAGCTTACATAGCATTATTAGATCTACTACTAAATTTTTTATACAAGCAAGACCCAAACACCCTCCTTTCTCCCCTTATATTCGGCCATATAGAGAGAGAAAAACCAGATTGAGTGTTCTTAGAGTTCTTCAAAAGTTAGGAAAAAAATGATGGAAAATAAGGAGAAGAAGAAGAAGAAGTCAAGGAGAAGCTAGGAGGAACTTCTAAAGCCAAGTCAATCCATCCTTCCACCATTAGAACTTCAAAACAAGTAAGTAAATCTCCTAAAATCTTATGTCATTCTCTCATAAAATAGCTCTCAATCCACCTCTATAATCAACCCTAAGAATAATAAACAATGATTGACTTAAAAAGGCATCATAAGAATAGATGATGGACTATTCATGTATGATTAAGTGTTGCATGTGCTTGCATGTGAGTATTTTTTAGTTTTATGACTTAAATAGGTTCTGAAACTTTGGTTTGTATGATTTTATGGCATGCATGCAAAGAAAATATATCAAAAATTGACACAACATGAGCTAAGTTATCAAAATCCTAGATAACCTAATTTTTTGGGCATCTCAACATTCTGCCACAAACTTTAAACTATCATAACTAATTGTAAAAAATTGATATAAATGTGATTTTTATGTCTAGACCTATCTTTTTAAGTTCTCTTTCCTACAAAATTATTTTGAAGTAATTGCATTAGCTAGAACTCCAGATATACCATTTTACCAAAGAGTGTTAGATTTTGATCACTCTGAGTTGTAGACCTAAAAACTCTAAGTTAGAGTGAGAACCGAGCTTGAGTCAAAACCTACAACTTGTAGAGGACATGTTTATCTTACTATCCACAAAACATAAGCTAAAAATATAAATGCTTGATAGGTCAAAACCCTTCCCAAAGTCACTATTGTGACTTAGTGACTAACAGAGCTCTCTGTCACACCTTTCTGTGAGACTAAAACCCTATGTTTTTAATAGTCAAATCCTGAAGTGGTAAACATGAAAAATGTAACTAACATATTAAACTAACTACTGAGAAAAAATCAGCCCAAAATACCCTCGGATGAACCCCAAAAGATTTTGAGTATTCCCTGTTGAAAACCTATTCTGTAGACCCTTTCTTGGTTGACTAAACCCATCTTATAAATTAGCCACAATCACCAACTTGTTCCAAAAAAATAGCTCTAGCACAAAACATGAAACTTATAGATAACATCTTAAACTAAAACTTCCCCAAAAATCAGTTCCATAGCCCTTGAATTGGTGCTCCAAAACCGTGGCCAACAAACGCCTAAATTCTGTACTTTTTTGTGTAAAATGCTGAATGGTTTTTCCTTAATTAAATCAAATGACCTTTTTTTCCTATGATTTAACCTTAGTGCTAAAAATAAAAGTTGTAGAAAATATTTTTATCTAATTTGTGTTCAAAAATTAGGAACTAAATTCATGCATAGGTACCTCAAAACACTGTCATAACTTTAAAATTGGCGTTTGAATAATTACCCAATTTTGGCTAATGTATGAGTAGTGTGTCACATTGTGGAACTTAAATATATAGGTTTTAAATGAATTGTGTAAATAATTTGTGTATGAAAATGATAATTTGATGAATAAGAATTCATGCCGCTAGGTTGAATTTATGTCTCGTGAATTCTCGCTTGTTCTTTACATACTTGTACTCCATAATCATAATTTTACAATTTCATGCAAAGCATACATATATTATTTTAGCCCCACGTCATGATCAATTTATACATGTAAATCGTAAATAACAGTTGCATATGTCATATCACGTCACCATTAGGTTGGGTTTCGCGGGGTTCACCGTTTATTTTGAGAAAAGAATAAAAATTGAACCTTAGAATTGGTATTATAATTGATGGAATTGAAATATTGTGATATTGACTAAATGCCTTGATTGTGATATTGGCTAAATGCCCTAATTGTGATATTGGCTATATGTCTTGATTTGTTTTGGGATGATTTTGCCCCAGGTGCTAAATGCACCTTATTGTTTATGATGTATATTTTGGTGAAGGTAGTTAGGGTGGCGTAATAATAGGAATTAGTTTTTGCTATCCCACGTTTGACCTTGACTTGAGATTTGAGAGCCGAGTGCTGACTTATCCATGCCCTTTCCGTCAGTGATGACCCCGCTGGACACTTAGTCCGCTACGTAGTCATCCCATGGCTTAAGGAACGCTCTTTGTCAATCGGTAAATTTGGTCAGCATGATTGGGATCATAGGGTTTAGGACAGTTCTCCTCGGTTTGGGAGAGCCTATAATAACTTAAGTTTAAATTGGGTTAAAAAATAAAATTAGTTGCATCGCATTCATTTGCATCACACACTTGTATAAATGTTCTCATATATGCTTACCATATTGAAAATGTTAAATTGTCTGTCTCTTTAGTCTTAAATTGTACTGGGTATTATACGATATGTATTATAGGATATTTTATTGTGAGTTTGTTAGACAGTTTAGAGAGTTTTCTTCTGAGTTTTGGCTCATGGCATTCGTGCCACAGATGAGCAAGAAGGACTGTTTGAGGAGGTTGCACCCGTTAAGGAAGAAGGTTTCGAGAAATTGGGTGAGTGGCAGGAGCCAGCATACCCCGACAACGCGAATTGAAGAATTTGAATTTTCTCCCATCTTTTTTGTTATTTTGTTCTGTTTCCAAGGGCATATGGTGATTTTGTTAAATTCTCTGGAAAATTGTAATCGTTATGTAATCTGAACAAGTTTTGAATCTTTAACGATGTAGTACTTATCATATGTAACTATGAATGCATGGCTAGTATATCTCTCTTAATTATAATTATGTATGTCCCGACGTGCCCAATAGATAGGGCGTCACTTTGTGTGTGTGTGTGTGTGTGTGTGTGTGTGTGTGTGTGTGTGTGTGAGCCCAAATTCAATAGGGGAGAGAAGAGTAGGGTTCCCTTTTTATAGAAAAAAAGCATTGGTTAACCCTTAATGGTTACGTTAACCTAGGTTGGCTTGGCTAACCCATAGTTATTTTGATTAACTCATGATTAGGATATATATATATATATATACACACACACACACTGTTAAGGTTGTATACTAAAAATCATAATTTTTAGTTTTAGTATTTAATTTTATTTATTAATAAAAATAATTTTTTATTTTATAATAATCTTAATGAACAATGTATGCATTTTATTATTTATTTAATATTGTGCATGTGTGTGTTTTATTTTACATAGTATTTAAAGTGGTGTGTAGAGTTCGGCTTACACACAAAAGAGTAGATTAAATATTTTTGTAGAATATAAGTTTTGGTTCACTATTTAGATGAAATTGGACACACTATCGGTACAGCTGTAGCACAATATTTTAGTAGATCTGTTTTGATTATAGGGAATAATAATTGTCTCAACAATTGTTTCGACTTATTGTACTAGTACACTTTGTGTGTATTAAATAAGACCAAGTTGGGGTAATTAGTTTTGTACTAATTTTATAAATTAATTTACACCTCATGGTTATTATGAACGCTCATACTCTTAATTCTGAAAAATTATTATTTGCGTATATTTAATATTCATTATTTTGATTCATTGAATGGTGTGATATTGTATAGGTCAATAATTTCGGAGAGTTAGATAATGATATTAATTATATGGTGAATATTAATTATTGACAGAATTCACGTCCAGATAATCGGGATTAATGATATTCCCCTAAGGAAGCTTATAAATTTTGACTAAGTTAAACCCTGCATGTGAATTTTATAATCCGGTAGTCAAATAAATTAAATGAAAGATCTTAAGAAATTTTTTTAAAAGGCCGATTAAATATAATTATCATTAATTTAATTTAATCGACAGATATCTATAATCTTAACGTGGGGAGAATAAATAAGTATTTAATAATAAGAGTTCGAATACTACGATTTTGAGAATAAAACTGAGAGTGCAATTATAATTATTTAATGGAATGAATTATAATCTATGTTTTTATAAAATTGCTTCTAAGTTGAGGTAGGATTTCATAATTATATTGAAAAACTCATGTCTTATTTACTCTACAGGTTCTTACTATAATCTATTTATATGATGTTATAAAACATAGCCGCTAGTTTAATTCCATTTAACGTTCTAAGGTTTTCACGTCTTGTGAATTCAATGAATAGGAGACTGACCAGGTTTTGAAGAACATGATAGATCAAAGACCACAATTTATTCGTATTTGGCATTTGGGAATATAGCAGACGACATATGTCAGAGATTTGACGAGAAGTTAAAAATCGAGGCAGATTATTGAATGAAAATTGTTGCAGGAACGAAAATTCTCCAACCAGATTTTGAAAGATATAATCCTAAAACAAACTTTGGGAGTATTATCAAGTTTTATTTTGATTGTTCGATACCAAAAGTTTTAATCTGGAGTCTGTTTCAGCGTTTGCCTGTCTGGATATTTTTTGACTAAAATAATAGACATAATCTTAGGATCTTGGCAGTTTGTCTCAACAATTAGTATTAGCATTGTCTTTGATTATATATGATTTTATGATGAATTCGGGTATATTTAGATTGTGCTAACTCGGTTTTGCAGACAATTTAATTTCGATTTTTAATGGTCATTATTTTGCATGTTTGATTGCATGGTTTAATGATTATTAATTAATTTTTTTTAACCACAAGGGTTGATCATGGTAGATTAATTGTGAACTCTTCGGAGGCATATGGTCAATATAAAAATAATTATTTTTTTATTCTTAATTCTTGTATTTTGATTTTATGTAAAAGAAAGTCGAGAAGTATCAAAAACCATGAAGAAAATTGAAGAACATAGGCGTGGCACAAGAGATTATCAATTTAATTCATGGTTTGGAATTAAAGGATCACGAACAACGATGGTGGCCAAACGTCGATTATATGGGATTGTTATCAAGAATGCATGAACAATTACAAAATTCCAAATGGTGCTACGGTGTATTAATCCCATGTGGGTTATCACGTGAATTCTAGGAATCCATGTATACTATTTGTTTTTTTTCCAAAAGAAATGATTAATTTTATTAATTAGAGAGGTGACCAAACGGCCTACAATAAAACAGAACAATAGACTACAACCATTTTGGACAAATATCATTCTAAGTACAACTATTCTTCAAAGATAAATCAAATTTTGCTATTTTGTGCGCAGCTTAGTTGACAGAATGTTTCACGAACGAGAAACAACAGGAGAAAAATAAGGATTGAAGTTGAAGACAATCGTCAATAATGACTTCAATATCTGAGTAGGAGCATCTCTTATTGCACAAGGCGTCCACCACTTGTAACGAATCCCCTTCGATAATAACATTTTCCATCTTCCATCTTCGAGCCGCTCGAAGCGCCTCTTTAAAAGCCATGGCTTCTTAGATCTAAGGGTTTGGTTTAAGGTTGCGTCAACATTTATATTATCAAGTTACATATATCATGCATGGAATTGAATCCATGGAAGCCACAATGATTATGCTTGGGAATATAATTGGAATCATGAGGCAAAAATCCCAAACGGCAAACAATGGATAAGCGCAAATCCAGAAACCACAGCAAGCATGACACGGCGCAATCATGATTTGGTCCAAACGTGGCTTTGGGATGATAAATCAAGCTAATTTCAAGCGATCCAAATAGCAAACACAACTTTGAGACAGCGGCAAAGCGCGCTTCGAGTGCGGCCCAGTGGCGCGGCGGAGCAATACCGCCGCACAACGGAGTGGAGTAGTAGTGGTTGCGTGGTCAAGTGGCGACGACAGTAATTTTTTAATAGAACTTTGATTTACAATAGCTGAATAATGTAAGATTTTTGGTTAGCTGCAAAGTTCTAACAAATCAAAAAATTAAAATTTTAATTCTGACAGAATTACAGGTTTTTTAAATGAACAGAAACTCTTTAACTAAAGAGTTATAAATCGACTATAAATGTCAAAATTTAATGTATTTATTTATTTATTTGTTTAAATGTGTGAATACTTTTATTTCGATTTATTTATTCTGTTATGTTCTAATTAATTATGGTTAATTTAAAATTAATTTTTTGTAACGAAAAAATAAAATAAAATTTTCTTTAATTGAAATTATTTTTTTTTAAAAAATTTAAAATTTATTTTTGTTACATAAAAGCATGTTTACAGATGATTTTTTTTAAAAATCAGATATCTTGAAAAAACGTTACGGTTAATTTTAAATTTTTTGAATTAATTAAAAGGAGTTTAATTTAAAAATTTTAAAAAAAAATATGTGTAACGAAAAATAAAACTAAATCCTTGATTTTATTTAAAATTAATTTTTTAAATAAATAAAATTTAAAAATTGTATTTGTTACACATAAAAACATGTAAAGATAGTTTAAAAATTAAAATCTTTTGCAACGTGTGATTTTTAAAAATTAAAAATTTATTTTAATTAAACTATTTTTGTAATCCTAAAAAATATTTTAAAAACTAAGTGAGTGAGGGAGTTTATTCATAGATAAATCCTACAGTTTTCATCACTAGCTTGTATGTGATATAATTGATTTTATGTGTTTGGATTAAGGTCTTCCTCTTCATTAGACAGAATTAATTACGGGATCACCGGTACGAACCTCCATTAGGAATGATTTTGGATAATTATTAGTCTGAATCACTTCTTCATCTGAATAGTTCATTACGAAGCAATTTATTCAGAATTAATTGATGGTTTACACTTAACTATAAATAATAATATACTCTCCATTTAAGTCACTGCTATTATTTATAGGATCGAAACTACATCAATTATTTAATTTTATTTAGGGAGATTTATTGCCTACATTGTAAAATTAATAAAAATTGGCATGTTTGGACAAAGGATGAGTAGTAGACGTTCTTCCTATCGAGGCATGCTATTCACAGTATACCAAGTTGCTGGTAAATTTTTTTAAAAGGGTAAAGGGAACCGATTTTAAAGTAAAATTTAAAATTTTACTCATCATAATCATGTGATTCCCAAGATATTAAAATGGATTTTAATCCAGTTACGGCTATACTAAAAGAAAATAAACTTATGTG
>JAOTRH010080617.1:28740-49669 GCA_034768845.1 Heliamphora exappendiculata
TAATCATGTGATTCCCAAGATATTAAAATGGATTTTAATCCAGTTACGGCTATACTAAAAGAAAATAAACTTATGTGTCCTAATTATGTTGACTGGAAAAAAAAATCTGGATATTGTTTTAATTGCCGATGGTGTTTTTAGGAAGCTAGAAAATGTATTTGTTTCAGAAAAAAAAAATTTCCTGTAAGATGAAAAGCAAGAAGAAGAAAAATATTAAGAAACTTGGTGGCATGGTTTCTAAGGTAGTTAGTGGGCCACAAACTGATGTGAAAGAATTGGAAGCCAGATATTTTTACTGCAACCAGAACGACATTGAAAAAGTAATGTCCAATTTATCTTGGGAAGCAGAACAATAAAAGTAATTTATGTTCACTAGTTATGAAAATATGTTTAGCAATGTTATCTACTGGTACCTGGTGTCTATATACGTAAGGCACTAATCATGTCTGCAATTCATTACAAGAGTTTTAAGAAATTCGACAACTTAGTAATGAAAAAATTTACCTACACATGGGCATTAATACAAGGGTGATAGCAGTTGCATTGGAAAATATTACTCTCAATTTTAGTAGAGATCGAATATTAATATTGAGATATTGTCTTTATGTACCTTCCACTAGAAGGAACTTAGTTTCTCCTTCTAGGTTAGTTAAAGACGGATATTTAGTTTATTTTAATAACTCTATGGTAATTAAGGATAATAAACGATTTATCTATTCTGGTATATTGGTAGATGATTTTTATGTTATTACTTCAATCTCTCTTACACTGCAACTGAATAAATTGACTAATACATCTAATTCACCA
The DNA here is from genome assembly GCA_034768845.1 of Heliamphora exappendiculata. Taxonomy (NCBI): domain Eukaryota; kingdom Viridiplantae; phylum Streptophyta; class Magnoliopsida; order Ericales; family Sarraceniaceae; genus Heliamphora; species Heliamphora exappendiculata. The sequence continues at coordinate 29,548 of JAOTRH010080617.1, forward strand.
TTTAAGAGAAATGAATTTTCTTTAATGAACTAAACGTATCTTTGACACTTACGCCTAGGTTATATTAATCTGAAAAGGATAAATAAACTGGTTGAAGATGGACCTTTGAATTCATTAGAAGTGGAGGCACTTTCAGTCTGTGAATCTTACTTAGAAGGTAAAATGATCAGGAGCCATTTTTGGCTAAAGACTGAGCTAAAGAATTGTTAGAACTGGTTCACTCTGACTTATGTGGACCTATGATTATCTGGGATAGAGGAAGCTTTGAGTATTTTATCACTTTTTTTGACGATTACTCAAGGTATTGATACATTTATTTGATGCACCGTAAGCCTAAATATTTTGAGAAATTCAAAGTATTTAAGGAAAAAGCAGAGAAACGTTTGAAAAAATGTATCAAGATACTACGATCTGACCGTGGTGGCGAGTACCTCTTTGGAGAGTTTAGGGATTATTTGTCAGTGGATGGGATTATATCCCACTTGACTAGATCGAGCACTCCACAGTAGAATGGTGTAGCAAAAAAAAAGAATAGGACTTTTATAGAGATGGTGAGGTCTATGATGAGTTATTTGGACTTACCCGATTCATTTTGGGAATTTGCATTAGAGACATTAGTTTATATTCTGAACTTGGTACCTTCTAAGTCAGTACCTACTACTCCCACAAAATTATGGACTGGACACAAGCCTAGTCTAAGACATATTCGAATTTGGGGGTGTTCAACACACGTGCTGAAAGGAAACACGGATAAGTTAGAATCGAGAACAGAAGTCTGTTTCTTTGTTGCATATCCCAGGGGAACGAAATGTGATTTATTTTATAATTTTAAGGATCAGAAGGTCATTGTCAGTGTCAATACTCGATTCTTGAAAGAGAATTATGTAATGGACCACAAGATCAAGAGTAAAAATGTTCTGGAAGAGCTAGGAGAAAATACGAGTAGTACGGTAGAAGCACCACGGGAAAGTATCATCGATATCCCATTATTTTGTTGTAGTGGGAGGATTATAGGGACACGTGCAGATCCTGAACCAAATCAAGGTGCTGCCATTAACATGCCGATTTCACAACCAGAGGAGCATATGGGTAATGGTGCACAGGGTTCAAAATCAACACAACGTGTCACTGCTAGTGCATAGGCACAAGTAGTGCCTCGTCGTAGTGGAAGGGTTGTTCGTCAACCCGATTAGTATATGTTCTTGGGAGAGTCTTTTGACGTGGTCGTGGTGGTGAATGAAGGATGGAGATAGGGCAACACGATGCAAGGAGTGGAAGGGGAGGGCCAACAACGCTCATGGAGGGTGTGAGTGGGGTGGTTGAGGCTCGTCGTTGGTCACAATAAAGGAGGGGGTGCGAATTAGAAGGAACAACTATTAGGGTTTTTATCCCAAATGGTATTTTTGTATTGACAAAAAAAAAACTAATTGGGTATTTGGTAATTATGTTCTTTTCCATATATTTCTTGTTTTGTGTTTTGGAAGGGCAAATTTCAAAGCATCTCTTAGCTTTCAATTACTAATAAAGCTAAGGATTCGTTTAGGATAATATTTGATTAGCTTATTTTATTTTGTTTATTTTTATATATGATAATTTTTTAAATTATTTGATTTGTTTTTTATTTTTTGAATTTTTTTGTTGAGATAAATAAGAAAAATAAAAAATAACCAACTTTTAAAAATAATCAAAAAATTAAAAAAATAATTAAAATACACTAATAAGTCAAATTTATTTTTGTTTGTTTTTATCTTTAGTAAACTTTTTCATCTTTAAATTAAAAATTCTTTATTTTTAGGTCATTTCATCGAATAAATCTAAAAATAAATGATTTTGACCAAAAAAAACTTGAATACTCCTATTTTATCACAAACTAGAGAGCCTTGTAGAAAATGGAGCTCGAGAGTCTCACTATAATGCGGTTGTCTTGGAGGTCCAAGCTTTTCATATAAGTGGGGTAAATTATTCTTTAATTTTAAAGCATGGGAATGCGACACTACAAATATGGGGCATGGTTTTTATTCCATGTAAAATTAATATGCGGGGGTGAATATGTAGAGGTGAGAAAAATAGAAAGAACTAGGTCCATCACGTCGAGCTCTACAGCTTGGTAACTCCTGCACAGAAGATGAGGTGAGACTACCCGATAGGCTCTTGCTGAAAAGCCCATCCGATGCTTAAGTTAGTGTATTATAAGCAGGAGATCTAATATGAAGAGATTTGGGTAGAGTATCTGTAGATAAGAGTGTCTGTATGTACCTTTCGTGATTTGTCTTTTGTATTTATACTCTGTCTCGGTGTGGTTTTTAGTAAAAAAAAAGTGATAAATCCTCCAGCCCGACCTTGGCAGGAACCACCCTTATCCTTTTGGGGCCTATCATGACATGTGTCGATTGTTCGCCTATCGTTTGTCATCGTTCCTTCCTTCAAATGACGTGCTTATGCAGACGTCCCTTTGTCTACACGAGGGGACTACTATCCCTTCTTTTTGATTTTTTCCATGTTCTGTGTATATATGGGAGGGTATTCTGACCATTAGGGATCATTTAATTCTCTCATTTGCTAGAGCATTCTATCCAGATAACATTAGCTATTGCATCCTGAGTCGCACCAGCTTTCATTTTTTGCCAACGTGAGAATCGGGTCATCTCTTCTTTGGTAAGCTCTTGTCTCTTTCTTTGTTTTGCCTTTTCTTTCTTTTGAGGAGGATCTGATTCAATTAGGGGGGGTTTCGCCATCTTTCTTGGGTTTTTTCTGAGTTTAGATCTCTTTCATTGAGTTTGATTTCATATGCCCCCTCCGTCACTTTTCTTTAGGGGTCCATTAGCCCGTTTGCCATGGATAAACATACTAAACTCATATCTTGTCCCATTGCTCCTGCCTCTTTTAGGGAGAAGTACTCCATTCCCTCCTCTGTCATTATTAAATTTTACGATTCGTCCGATCACAACGAGTCAATTTATGGCATAAAGGACTAAGTGGCCTTCCCCACAGCCTCCGTAGTTGAATGCGAGGTTCGATTTCTTCTTCATCGTCTTCTTAGAGGCCTGTTGGCCCAATGTCGTCTTCTCCCTACTCAAGTGTCATTAAATTTTTTCTAAATCATCGTGGGGAAGGTAAAGGTTAGCTGGCGTTACTGCCTGGACCATGGTGTCCTTGAGATCTTTTATTTCTATTCCCTTTAGTGCCATGGGGAGACGTCCACCTATTATCTTCATTAATGGCGAAATGTCCCCCAAATGATTCACGACCTCCTTGATTATGACAAACACGGCGAATATTACATACTCGTCGGGGGTGAATTTGAATTCCCCTTGAGAATCTGTAGGGCTGGGCTATCCCCAAGGTACTTACCGGTCTTGGTCTGCGCCTCTGATCCTCTTACTCTTCCTTCTATGCAGCATTGTAAATTTCAAGTGTGTGCTTATGTGTCTTTTTTTGGTATTGTTTTCAAAGGAAGATCTTGCTTCTTGAAGAAAGAGGCAGGCACACTCCGACAAGATCAATAAGGCTTTTTCTCTAAAGATTAACCTCTGTATTTCTGAACTCCTTGCCAACCTACCCAGTCTCCTTCTATTCATTTCGGAGTCTTGTTTCAGTATCTCATCCAAAACTCAATCAGGCATAGCCCACGCGAAGTGCTCTCTCAATAACGGCATTGGGGAGCCCTTCCGTTGTTGCTGCCATTTTCATGGAGCCTATTTTCATTGTTTCTTCTTCCTTGGGGACTGTTGTTGCCCTAGATGATACCTCTATTATCCTTCCAGTGGCAGCTCCAACACATTGCCTTTGGTTACTACCATTGTCGTTGACCCAAACACTACTGTTGCTGACTCGGCCCTAGCTATGGTTGATCTGGCTTTTTCATCTCCCATTTCAGATTTAGCCAGCCAAGAGGAGGCACCGAGCTTTGCCTCAAAGAGTAGGAGACTTCTCCTAGGGGATGGTACTTTAATTGTCGACATGAGTTCGATCGGCCCTATGGCTGCTGAGTGGGAGCCGAGATTCAAGATCGAGGACAGGCCCCTCACCACGGTTGACTCCGCCGATGAGGACCTGCGCGTGGCACTATAGCTTGTCAAGGGTTTCCATCTTTCTTGGTCAAGCTTACCAAGGGTCACCATGGATGATTGGTCTCTCTTTGACCTAGTGATGCAATTTGGGATTGGGGTAAGATTTTCCCTTCATCTTTACATTACCTTTCGTTCTTTTTACTTTTGCCATTGTGTCTCAGTCTTAACCATGCTTCCTCTTCATATTTCAGCAAGTCTATTGCCTCAACGTGCTGATGCACCGTCACGTTGAGCTCTCTTGGGAGAAGGTTTAGATCTCTCAGACCTTCGCTGAGGCTGCTGAAGCCAAGGTCACTGCATTGGAGGCCGACCTCAAAGCTTCTCGCACTAAGGTGGAGGAGCTGGAGGAGGATCTTCTGAGCTGCTGGTTGTAGACACCTCAATTTGACCCTGCCAAATTTTAAGCTTATCCGGGTGACTCCTATGACGAAAATCAAGTGGGATGGCGTGCAAAGTCTCTAAACGATCGTTAAAAATTATTCAAGACCAGTATTTCGTGAAATCGAACCACAAGATCACATCTTTCGAACTTTGAGGCCGCGACCTTCAAACCTTGTGACTTAGTTGTTCACTGGCCCAAGTAACTGCACCCGCAATATGAAACTCTTGGAAACCCTAAAAAACCTCGCGATCGCACCCTCCAACCTCATGGCCGCAACCTTCAAAGCTTGAGACCGTAACTTTTTTGGACTCTTTTGAGCTTGGAACATGTCACCACCTCATTGCGTGGTATTTTCTATATAAACGTACCTTTAGTATGATTTTTAGAGGACGGTTCCTGACGTCGATTCACTGCTGCTTTATTGAGGATGGATTTTCGACGTCGATACTCTGCTGCATTATTGACTCACACCCTGACTCATACTAATGCCCTTTGTGACACCAGAATTTAAGGTTTTGGTTCAAAAATAAAGAAATTCAAGAGTTATTTTGAAAATATTTAACACCTTGAAAGCGAAAAGATTTTTAAAACCCTTTTTTATTACAAATTGGAGTCATCACTTGATTTTTGAGAAAAAAAAACACAAACAAAAGGAGCTACTGATCTTTAAAATATTTAACCAGAGAAAACATGAGTTCAGGGGCTAAAGTACGAATCGAGGAAGGTGTTAGGCACTCCATTCGCCTAACCATGAGGTTGGCCTCTACTAATCATCATTGATTCTTAATTAGATTTCTTAAGTGCATGTAAATACAGAAAATAGAGGCAAGAGAACATCCAAAATCAAAATAGAAAAATACATAACACATGTATATAAAATACCAGAACAAAACAAATAACAAAAGAAAATCTTAAATCCTACGGCATGCAATTTCTAATTAGAGGATACGTGGAGTAAACTTGTATGCAATATCACCAAATAACCTAAAAATTACACTAACATGATTTTAAACAAAATAAATAGAAACGTACTTCAAAATTACCTAATTACACTCAAATAGAGATTACATGTTAATTACCAACAAAATAATAAAAGATGTTACTTAAAAGGGAATTAAGCTAATACAAAAGAAATTTCTAAGAACTTCATGCTAATGATTGACAAAATAAAAAGAAATGCTATTAAAACGAAATCAAACTATGAAAATAATAACTACCGCATAGGAATGTAATAGTCATTATTAACTAGAAAATACAATACATAAGTGCAATAATGACCATTACGGCCACATATGAATGTGAGTGCACCAAATGTGATAACTACGACATTGTAAATCGCAATTGCCGGATATGTTGGCACTATCTTGATAAATTAGGAAATAACAGTATTCTAAATGCGGGTGTGCAATGTGAACAAAGATTTTCTTTGATTTATGAGTTTAGCTAATTTAACTAGATTCAACTAAACAAAACATGCTTAACCAAACTAAATACCCACAATCTAATCAAATAAAACGTTGTAATTGAATCAATTATGTAATGTCTCAAAATAAAGTAATGAAATTAATCCGGCCACTCCAAAAGAGAGAAAGTGAAGAAAGAAAAGTCGGGGATCCAAATAGAATACCTGAATCACTACTATCTAGGGTATCCTTAAGTCAGGGAATGGTGGTCAGCAATCCAATTCTCGGGCAATACTTTAATCCAAACGTAGAGGTGAGTCGAGAATCTAATAGGGTATCGGTATCGATGGTTGTCCTCCCAGTGCTTCAGCAAAGTATCGGTTCTCAAAGTCTGTCGCCTTTCGACCTAAAAGAACTCCAACCTCAGAATTTTCCTTCTAAATTGATACCAAAGGTAGGATATTTATAGAGGTCATCAACCAATAAAGTGCTGGCACATTTTGGGACACGTTAGGCCTTTTGAAGTTGGCAATCGCCAGGTATGGAGTTGGCGGTCGCCACCAATTCAGAGCACTCAAGGGTTTCATATGGCGGTCACTATAATGAAGTTGATGACCCCAAGGTTCAAAGATGGCGATTGCTACTTTGGTTAGGATTTCCAAGAGATTTTTGTAACGGTCACAGATATCAAAGTTGGCTGTCCCAATTTCAAAGTTGGTGGCTCAAGGGTTGAAGTTGGCGATTCAAGATTTTGAGGAATTTGATCAATTGGCTTGGATACTAAGCTTAGATCGCTTCTCGAGAATCATTCTGAAGCACCATTTTACTTGATTTCATCATCGAAAACACTCAGACCAACCTAAGATTATGCAAGGTCAAATTGGGGTATTTAGAGTTGCCCCTCTTTAACACAACTTACGCAGCAATGCGTGATGCGAGTTATGTCAAAGTCCAGAGACAACATTCATTTGATCGAGCCGTCAGTTTTAGACCGCAAACATACAAGCATGCATATAATGTTGGTTGTACTCGAATTTTCATCGAGCAGCCCACGTACCCATTTGCTAGGGATCATACCAAAATGTAGTTCCTGAAAAAAATGCAAGGTGCAAACATGATACAAATACTAACATGATGCAAACACTAGTATTATCAAATAATATCCTAAAGATCGAGTCAAAATCTAAAGGGGGTACAATCAATTAAACAAGTCAAAGATCGAGTCAAAATCTAAGAACTCAACTGGGGATAAAATAATTAAAAAGATTGAGTTAAGATCCTAAAAATTATCTTAACTGTGAAAGCAACAACGAATTAACTAGGTCGAGTTAAGACTCAAAAATTCAGAATGATAATGTGATAAGGATAATTAAAAGTCGAGTCAAGACCCAAAAATTCAAAACGATAACGTGATAAGGCTAATTAAAAGTCGAGTCAAGACTTAAAATTTTTCTCAACAGAGAGCAAACCACAAATCAATAGATCGAGTCAAAACCTATAAATTGAGCACAGGACAAAAATAATTAAAAGTTGAGTCAAGATTTAAAACTATTTTTATCGGAGAAAACACTGTGAATTAATAGGTTGGGTCAAAACCTAAAAACTCGGGATGAGCACGGGACAAAAATAATTAAAATTCGAGTCAAGACTTAAAACTATTTTATCGAAAAAAACACTGCGAATTAATAGGTCGAGTCAAGACCTAAAAAACTCGGGACGAGCACAGAAAAAAAAAAATTAAAAGTCGAGTCAATACTTAAAACTATTTTTATTGGAAAAAAACACCGCGAATTAATAGGTCGAGTTATGACCTAAAAACTCAGAACGAGCACGGGACAAAAATAACTAAAAGTCGAGTCAAGACTTAAAACTATTTTTATCAGAGAAAACATCTCAAATTAATAAGTTGAGTCAAGACTTGAAACTATTTTTATCAGAGAAAACAACACACAAAACAAAATAAAAATAATTAAAAATCGAGTCAAGATTTAAAATTATTTTCAAAGCTAAACACCAAAATAGGCCCCAAACAGCCCCCAAGGAGTAATAAATACCCCAAAACATAATCATTACTCATGAAAACACGTACCCACCAACTTCCAAGTTGGTTGTCGCCAGGGTCTAAACACTAAGATCGCGATGTGACGGTTAGAACAGTTCGCGGTCACGCATATCTTTTGAAATGGAGATGACGATCGCGAAGAAACGTTTTGAGAACCTACTGGTTGCGCACTTCAAATGTGGCGACCGCAACAACCGAGAACCATTAAGTCCCCCCAGACACACAGGTCACGCTCATTCGCATCTCTCTACATCTCTCTCTAGCTTCCTCGTTCTCGCAAACTCTCTCTCGGTCTCTCTTAGATTTTGAGACTTTTCAAAAGTTTATTTTATCTTTCGGCCACCGTTTTTGTCATGGAAAGACACGGACACATGGATGACATCTTCGGAGCACTGCGGGGACCTTCTACGGGTGAGAGCTCTTCCATGGGTGCCCTTAGGGGCATGGTCTCCAGTGTTCCCGCCAGTGGAGTCTCCTCCACTCAGCCCTCTACTGCATTGGGGGTGATGGATGCGCTAGCTCTTGAGGCGGAGCGAGCTCTTCATCAGGCTGCTGAGAAGGGGGCGCTAGCAGTTGCCGAGGCATAGGCTATAGTAGAGCAAGTAGCTGTAGATCAGGCGACAGCATATGAGGCTGAGGTTGCGGGTTTCTTGGATCCACACACTGGCGAGGGTATTCCCTACACCCTTTGTTCCACTCACTTATGCCCATGCACCCAACCGTTTAGGTTCGAGTAGGATGAGGCGTTACGAGCCTCCAGTCACTGTCGTTGCTGAAGATGTTCTTCTTCGAGTGCCTGAGCAGTATCTCTCATTCCAGTGTCCTACGATAGGTTCTTCTGTCTATTCCTTCAATATCAAAGCATGCTTTACCTTCATTATTTCGAACATAGAAGCATGTTTAGGATCCCTTGTTACCCTACAATGTGATGTATATGATTGAAGAACTTGAACCACTCCAAAATTGCCCCAGATAAAAATTTGTTAACCAACCGGGCATTAACTCATGTAACATATGAAATAATATTAAAAAAATAAATCTGGACATCGAACTGAAAACTAGATAGATGCCCGTGCAACTGGATATTCTGGACAAAACGTAAGGACACAAGAATTAGGGTTTTAACTCAAACAAGGGGGTTTCATTTTTTATTTTATTTTTATTTTTTTTAGAAAATCATAAAATTTAATAGGGTGATTTTTTATTTTTTATTTTTTCAATCATAAAATCTAGGGGATGGTTTTTCATTTTTTATTTGTTTATTTTTTTAGAAAATAATAAAATCTAGAGGGGTGGTTTTTATTTTTATTTTTTAGAAAATTATAAAATATAGGGGTAGTTTTTTATTTTTTATTTGTTTATTTATTTTAGAAAATCATAAAATCTAGGGGGTGGTTTTCATTTTTCTTTTTTAGAAAATCATAAAATCTAGGGAGTAGTTTTTCATTATTTATTTATTTATTTATTTATTTATTTATTATTTTTTAGAAAAATATAAAATCTAGGGTTTTAAAGAAAAATTTGCCTAGTGCACCAAGGCTTAGTTTTTGAAAAAATCGAAAGATCGTCACACACGCATGAACCTAATGGTTTGGAAGGATTTGTCTGACTCACTAGGGCTTAGGGTGCCCAATCTTCTAAGGTTTGAAAGAATCGAATAACCGTCACACACACACGAACCTAGAGTTTGAAATATTTACCTAACTCACCATGGCTTAAGGTGCCTAGTCTTCTAGAGCTTAAAAGAACCAAAGGAACGTCACACATACACGAACGTAGGGTTTGAAAGAATTGTCTGGCTCCCTACGGCTTAGGGTGCCCAGTCTTCTAAGGCTTGAAAGAACCTAATAGTCGTCACACACACACGAACCTAGGGTTTGAAAGATTTTTCTGGCTCACCAAGATTTAGGGTACCTAGTCTTCTAGGACTTGAAAGAATCGAAAGATCGTCCCACATACATGAATCTAAGGTTTGAAAGATTTGATTGGCACACCAGAGCTTAGGGTGCCTAGTCTTATAGGGCTTGAAAAAATTAAAGGATCGTCACACACACACGAACCTAGGGTTTAAAAGATTTTCCTGGCTCACCAGGGCTTAGGATGTTTAGTCTTCTAGCGCTTGAAAGTACCGAAGAGTCGTCACACACACATGAACCTAGAGTTTAAAAGCTTTGCTTGGCTTATCAGGGCTTAGGGTGCAAGTCTTCTAGGATTTAAAAGAACCGAAGGGTCGTCACACACACATGAACCTAGGGTTCGAAAGATTTTCATGGCTTACAAGGCTTAGGGTGCCTAGTCTTCTAAGACTTGAAAGAACTGAAGGATCGTTACACACACACGAACCTAGGGTTTTCTTATTGCTTTCCTTTTCTTTTCGTATTTTCTGCATTCCACTTAATTTGACGGCTCTTGTTGTATCTTCTGATCATCTTCTTCTTTTTAGGTTAGTCAGTAGGTCCGAGGGTTTGGCAGTTCTACTTCTGGCGACGTGCTAGAGTGGTACGACGCTCTCCCAGCTCCTAACCTTTATTGACGCCTCCGATTTTGCTCGGTTCATACCTCTGTTGGGTAGGACTAGCAATGACAGGGTCTAGTTGACTTCTCTGGGAGAGAGGTGGTGGGATACCCCCAACACCTTTCACTTTACCACTTTCGAGGCCATGTTGACGTCGCTCGACTTCGCTATGCTGACCGGCATCAAAGTTGGAGGCACCCCCATTTCGTTTGACCCTAACATTGCCCGCTCTGACGAGGCTCTAACGTATGTTCTGGGCAATTGTACCGGCCCAAATGGATAGAGATCGAGTATGGTACACGTGGTTTTATGAGCATTTTTGTCACTTCTAGTGTACCGAGCTCTGTCATTACAAGTGGGTTGCCCGCGCTTTCTTATTATATATGTTCGGTATCTCCTTGTTCTTAAACAAGGAGAATACCGTACACCTTCAATATCTCGGTGCCCTCTTTCGTCTCAACCGGGTGTCCACATACAATTAGGGAGGAGCTGCTCTTGCGACACTATATGGCTCGATGAGGGCCTTGACTCAATTCCCTCAAGAGCTCAGCGTAGGGGAATACTGGAGGATTTGGAAGGTACGTCTTAGTTTCTATACACGGTTCATTTATTTTCTCTGTCATCTGTTATTTGTTCTTCTGCTGACACATTCTCTTTACTGCTATGGACCTATGAGTTCTTCGGGCTATACGTCCCTGTGAACTCTTCTACTAATCCACTGATTATCCTCCGTACTGCTCAGTGGGCCCATGGTTTAAAGGGAAAGAAGAGTGGAGAGAAGGACTTGGAGAGATTTCAGGCATTTTTGGATCGACTGACTCCCGACCAAGTACAACTTCTTGCTCTTATTCATTATTTACTATTGCAGCTTTGATTTATTATGCTCCGTCTTGACTGCATCATTCACTGCTCACTTGTTACACACCGTCCTTTGGGCACGTCGAGACATACATAAATATAAATAAATGGATATTTTAGCCATTCATTCATATTTACATATCATAAATATTACATTATAAAGGAGTTTGAACTGTTCAAAAGTGCATAATGATTATAGATTCACCAAGGATTTTCAAAATCATATAAGAGTTGCAGGAAAACTAAACAAAAAAGAAAAAATAGAAGTCTTGAATCCTCAAAATGCATCAATGGGGTCCACATGGTCTTGGAACTGACCCTGTTCTTTGAATCTTTCTTCTCCATCTGAGATGACTTTCTCCAAGTACTCCTCCTCATCTGTGGCACGAATTCCATGAGCCAAAACCCAGTAAAAAAATATTCTAGACCTTCCAACCAATTTCATGGCACAAAATTTACCACAATGCATGCCAAGTAACACTTAAGTATACTTTAAAGTCAATGAGACAGAAAAATTTATAACATGATAGCAAATAAGTCAATAAACATGCGTATGAGATGCCATGTAAGCAATGCAAATGCCCAACCCGACATACATCCAATTCATAACAGGAATTTCACATCGGGAACTACCAGAGTAGACTTTTATAGGTAATTGATCACCAAAGCCATCAGTGAGCCTCGTTGCGAATAATAAACGCTCGCCTACGCTTCATGCCACAGCTGTTTTACTCAATGGCAACGACATGGGGTCCGCGCCATCCTCTGGGCCAACAAAATTCAATAGTCAATAATCAATCATATAATAAGCGATTTGTCCCACCTTAAGATTCGTGATGCCTCCGCCGGTGTCAACCCAAAATCTAAGTAATAATCAAGAATTTCAAGAGACACTTCACATTATGCAAAGTACCAAGATGAGAGATCGAGAACTTCCATTATCGGGCTTTCTCCGAAATTATCCTTCAAAACACCATGGCAATGGGGTTTAGGTCTGCCATAATTGGGCTCTCTCTGGAATTACCACCTCAGTGGGATTAGGTCTGCCAAATTAGGCTCTCTCTGGAATTATCCAATTTTCCTGTGTCAACACAACTTTCATAATATAACCATAACTCAAGGAGCGACGAAATCAAAGAGACATCAAAACTAAAATGCTAGCGACGAAGCCATGGTGCTCGATAATATCCATGATAAACTATTTCAAACACCGGGGATGCACCCATGGTGTACAAGGGGAATACATTCCAAAATATTTACAAAAATGGCAGTTAGAGATGCCCTAGACTTAGAACCAAGAAGGACAATAACCCATCCCTACAACAGTTTACACATATGGACTCCAATATGCCAGAATACAAGTGACAATGTTTATGATATATAATATGGATCTTAAATACAACTATCTATAGCATGGAAAAATTCATGGTACAACTCACTAAGCATAAGAACAACTATGTGCGGCGCAAGTTCAATTCTCAAGATACAAATCAAACGTGATGGCATGAGTTCTAATCATCATACATTCACTTACAAATACTAATCAACTAATTCAAGTCAATCATCATATAAAACTCGGATCTCACAACAAAAGGTACTCAAACATACACAGCAACTTTAAAGGTCAAGTTCAAGTATTAAAATTAAAGGGACAGCAGAGTTTTGGGGCATCTAGACTTGGAATCAAGTTATGATTTTTAAACACCATTTAGATAAAAATATTTTTTACAACTCTTATGTTTAACACTAAAATCAAAACCTAAGGAAAATGGGTGAATAAAACATTCTAAGTGAAAATACTTCATCACTTTTCTCGAAATTTTACCAAAAATACGCCTTTGTTAGTCTTGATTTTATGGCATCAAATCAAGTCGAAATGAGCCCATTTTTGGATATGTTCTATTTGAATATGTCCCCTACAATACTTATCAAGGGTTCTAGGGATAGTTTGTTTGGAACAAGTTGAAGATATAAGCTATTTTGTAAAATAGATTCTATCAGCTGCCAAACCATCAACAGAACCTGTTTTGAACAGAGAGTTTGAAATGGGTTTGAGAGACTTTCCCGAGGTATCTAGGTCTAATTCTTGGATAGAGGATAGTTCAATATGTTACCTACAATATTCATGTAGACCACCTTTGGATTAGGTCACTAAACTTAGGGATTTTTGGCAATACAAAAATATATTACAGAAGTGTCCTTTATTGGCCGAACCACAACGGAGAGTTTCAAAGGCATTTTGACCTATCAAACCTCAATATTTTGGGGTCATTGTTGGTGGGTACTTCGATATACATGTTATTTACAACTTTTATGTTTTTGCCAAAGCTCGAATCTTATTGTAAACTAGGGTTTTTAGGTCGGTATTGTCGACTAATCTCAAAACAATACACTTTAGTAGAATTACAATATCTCGAGTTTTACTTACTCAAATAAGTTGAAACTAACTTTGGATAAAATATAACACAAAAAGATAAATCTGGACATGAATAAAAAACTAAAATCAATTTTCCACGTTGAGTTATGGAGTTTCAAAGATCAGGGCAAAAACATTAAAGTTCTCAAAAATCAGGTTTTTATTTGTTCAAGTCTTCTACTTATGATATATCAAGGTTTTGTTCCATTTATTTGAAAGCTTGTGTTTTAGACATGAATATCAAGATTCCAGAACACTTATAAGTTATTGAACTCAAAAATAACAACATACAACTACATCTCATATCATTCAAAAACATAACAGCCCCTATTTTCTCAACTACAACACCTTTTCGATTTGATTTTGGTTCTTGATTTTTAAGGTGTTTAAAGAGATGAGTTGAGAGATATTTTGGGTGATATTAGATATAAGGTTTAGAGATTTTACTTACCTGTTTGAGGGCTTAAAGGATGGTAGGATGAAGGACTTAGCTTTAGAGAACACTCCTTGATTTCGTAGCTGTTTTCTTCTTTCTTTCTTTTTCTTTCTTCTCTCAACTCACCTAAACTCTTCAAGAACACTTTGAATATGATTTTTCTCCCTCTCTTTCCCGAATATAATGGAGGGGAAAGAGGGTGTTTGGTTTGTTTATATAGGAAAAAGGCTTGGGAACCAAATGATCACTTTTAAGTCCTTTTCTTTTCATTTCACATGAGTAACAAGACATGATGCAAGTTTTGAGAGATATATTTCAGATTTGGTGGTAGGGCATTTGGCCAAGGGTCAGTTTGCGAGACAAAAATCTGATCTCACATCAATCTTGGGGTTTTATCTTGGTTTGCGTGTCCTTTTGTGCAAGAAAATAATTTAAAAGTTAATTTGATGATCTTTTTGGTGTGTTTTTCTATTAAAACTTATTATTTTAGTATGTTCACGATAATTTTAGTATTTTTATAAATTATCATAATTTTTATAGCAATTAATTAAATAGATGTAGTCTTTTAAGTCAAATTAAGCTAATTTGACAAAATATGATCTTTTACCTTATTTTAGTGTGCATGAACTTCAATAATAATTTGTTTGTTCTTCTTAGCCTATAATACCATATTTCTACATATATTACTTGTTCAATAAGTCTTGAATCATCATAATACTTGATTTGACACTTTTTCCATCTTTTTAAGTTATATCAAGCAAAAAGCTACTTTTTGACACAACTCCCAGGAGAACCGACCACTAAAGGGCATTCTTGTCATTTTTTATGTTATTTTGTCTTTTACTACTTAATTGTACTTAAATATCTTATTTAGGGTGTCTATATGTCAAAATTTAGATTTTTAATACTCTTGACTGTACTAGGGGCAAAATGGTCATTTTACCCTAATTATGAATTTTTTTTTATTTTTAATTTATTATTTCATGATAATTACTTAATTTAGAATGTTGGGAGGTTCTCTGGGTGTTTAGGTTTTGTTACTTGAGTTTTAGACCTTTTTAGGGTTTTTTGGATCGAACTTAGAATTTTCGAGTCGAGTTAGGGTTTCGAACCTCTTTCATGTTCTATGGCCTCGTAGGCTATCCATCAATAATACTTAGGGTTTGGACTGGGTCTTTACACGGGTCATTATTAACTAAGTTGTTACAACTAGGGTTTGAACTGAGTCGTTACAAACTTTGAAAGGTTGAGGATGATTTACTAACATCACTTTGCTTCAAAGTTGTGTCCATGTTTACTTGAATCATTCTATATTAAAGGTATAGACAGGGTCGGGTGTATACGTTCAACAGCTTTGAGTGACGGTTGTTTCGCCTTACAAAAATATTGAACCGGCTACTACACAACTTTTAAGATCAAATTACATACCTATGGCACAGGGGTTGTTTGATTATTGTTAACCTAAATGCTTTTATCCTTCAAGCGTACCGTTTCCTGGGATGACGCAGCAAGTTTAACTAACATATAAATTAGAGTTTGCTAATACGACGTACCTTCGATCATCAACACATACTCCTTTTTCTCATGTGAGGGGTGAACACTCCATTCATCGCTCTCTGGTTAGCCAGGTTGCACTACCTTTTTCAAACCACTCATTTCTTGTTGTAATAGACTTGTTTGATCTCTGTAGCGTTGTCCCTGCTGACGACTGTTGTAGTTTAATCCTCTTCGTAGTGAGTATTCAGACCTTTTATGTCTGGACTTCCAGCAATGATAACAGATCACTAGTTTTGGCACCCTTTTTCCTAGTTGTTCCCTTCTGCCATCTTGAGAGTAAGGTTCTGAGCGCGTGAAATTCTTATCATTCCTTGGCACCCTGGCTGGTTGCACTCATAACAAATCTTTACTGTTGATTATTGTTGTTTTGTGGCCTTGATCCAAATCTCTGTTGTTCAGAGAAAATTCTTTTTCTCAGGTGCTAGGATATTTTATACCCTTAGATTTGATAAGTGCCATGATCCCATCCGGGGTGCCTTTCCCTGCGATCGATCAAAATTGACTGCTAGATCTTGCAAGATTTGTGCTAGGCTCAAGACATCTACATTCTCCCTAGTTCCACATACTTTTACTAAGCTTCCATGGTTATGTCCTTATCCCGCCATCTTTAAGAAATATAAAAGGAAAAAAAAGGGTCATTGAACTGTTCAATACGGTTGGTTCTACTTATAAGGTGAAGGCATGATACACAACATGTTTATTAGCATTAATAGTCCTACTCAATGAGATCATGTTGTTCTTACTGCTGATTATACGGAATTACAAAACTGTTAACACATGGCTACTATCCTGAGCTCTATATGATTTCCTCTATTAGACTCTGGGTTTCACTTTATTGATTAGCAACGATCTTTTTCTACCAATTAGTCCCTTTTGTTTCTATTTCGCGTATTGATAACTTGCAGCATTGCTTCTACACAAAACTTCATATAGTTGCAAAAGATGGCTAGAGAGCTGTTGTTGTAGGTGGGCTCTGACCAAAGGTAAATATATTCCTCTGCTACCTTTTTAAATCCCATTACGCAAACTCTTAACATGCCCTTGTCGATTGGGAAATGTCTGTGCAGATTGTCCATCAATCTAAAGGTGAGATGCGGGTCTCGGTTGAGTATAGTAGGGAACTCACATTGATGCAAAATCTCATGGATGTACTTTTTGCTTGTAGTCATGATGTGTTGTGAGGTCTATAGATAGAAGGCGAGCGATTTTAGTGAGGCGATCCACTATAACCCGAATGTTGTTGGTTTTTTAGGCGATCTTGATAGTCTTGGTGACAAAGTCTGTAGTCATATGTTTCCATTTTTTTTTCAGTCTTTCCAAGGGTTACTCCGTTCCTCTTAGCCTCTGTCGTTTGTTCTTGACGTGCTGGTACATAATGTTTGAATGTCTCTTCCAATGACGAGATCATTTTCTCAGGCAGTTGGTCATTCTAAGGTAAAACAAACATGATAAAAGATATGGTTGGATTAGGGCAAGGGATCAAGGCTAAGGCAATCATTGTTGACCCAAATAGAGAGGTCGGTGGAGGCTCAGATGCATTGGATATAAGAGTTAAACAACTAATGAAGATTACAAAGGGTATGTTCTCGGGACCAATCTGTGCAGCATCAAATCTTGACAAAAGATATGTTTAAGCAATGGGTAACCAAACTAGATATTTGTCTTGAAGTTATGTCGGCCTAACGTACTTTAATTTAAATATCCAAATCAACTCCCTAGGTAAGGATTTCAAGAGTAAACAAAAAATTCACAAAATTACTACAAAAAATTGTGGTATCAAGATCGAGAGAATTGAATAAAGGCAAAAGATTTTACCAATATTGAACATTCGAAACGGGTGTTATTAGAAGGAAGGATAAGCAAATAATTTTAATCGGGTATAAAAATTGATACCAAGTCTTGGGATAAATGAGAATGGAACTTATAAGGATGAAGTTGCGAGGTTCTGACGATGGCTCTCAATACAATATCTAAAACCTCTCCTAGTGTGTACTCCTGTCTACCCCCTTAAAATAAGAAAACTCGTTGCATGAATCTTCAATCCCCGATCTCGATGCCCTTACTCATCCTTCGCATGCAGATTCCCTGCTGCTTCTGATCCTAGTACTGTCCTAACACAACTCGCTTTGAGATTTAGACACAGCAGATTTTAGTTCTTATAATGTATTGATGATCATTATAATTAATACAACGCATCCTACAGAGCTTATACGTGACAGAGCGCATAGTTTTCCGTAACTCAAGGCCTGAAGGTTCACTAAACCTAGGCTCGGATGCCAGCTGTGACGCTCCGTCCTCCAGGCACGTTGGAACATATATAAATATAAATAAATGGATATTCTAGCCATTTATTCATATTTATATATCATAAATATTACATAATAAAGGAGTTTAAACTGTTCAAAAGTACATAACGATTGCAGTTTCACCAAGAATTTTCAAAATCTTACAAGAGTTACAAGAAAACTAAACAAAAGAGAAAAAATAGATGTCTCGAATCCTCAAAATGCATCAGTGGGGTCCACATGGTCCTGGAACCCACTCTGTTCTATGAATCCTTCTTCTCCCTTGGGGACGACTTCCTTCAAGTACTCCTCTTCACCTATGGCATGAATGCTATGAGCCAAAACCCAGTAGAAAATACTCTAAACCTTCCAACCAATCTCACGGTACAAAATTTACCACAACGCATGCCAAGTAACACTTAAGCATACTTTAAAGTCAAGAAGATAGATAAATTTATAACATGGTAGCAGATAAATCAATAAACATGCTTATGAGATGCCATCATAACAGGAATTCCACATCGAGAATTACTAAAGTTGACTTTTGTGGGTAATTGATCACCAAAACCATCAGCGTGCCTCGTTGCAAATAGTAAACGCTCGCCTAGGCTTCATGCCTTAGCTGTTTTACTCAATAGCAATGGAGTGGGGTTCGCGCCATCCTCCAGGCCAATAAAATTCAATTGTCAATAATCAATCGTATAATAAGCGATTTGTCCCACCTTAAGATTCGGGATGCCATCGCCGGTGTCAACCCAAAGTTTAAGTAATAATTAGAAATTTCAAGAGACGCTTCACATTATTTAAAGTACCAAGATAAGTGATTTAGAACCACCACTATTGGGCTCTCTCTGAAATTACCTTTCAAAATACCATGGCAATTGGGTTTAGGTCCGCCATAATTGGGTTCTCTCTGAAATTACCATCTCAGTGGGATTAGGTCTGCCGAATTAGGCTTTCTTCGGAATTATCCAATTTTTTCGTGTCGACACCACTTCCATGATATAACCATAACTCAATGAGCGAAGGAATCAAAGGGACATCAAAACTAAAATGCTAGTTACAAACCCATGGTGCCCAACAATATCTATGATAAGTTATTTCAAACATCAAGGAAGCACCCAGGGTGTACAAGGGGAGTACATCCCAAAATATTTACAAAAATGGTAACTAGGGACGCCCTATACTTAGAACCAAGAAGGACAATAACCCGTCCCTACAATGGTTTACGCAGATTAACTCCAATATGCCTGGATGCAAGTGACAATGTCCATGATGTATAATATGGATCTCAAGTATAACTATTTATAGCAAGGCAAAATTCATGGTACAACTCACTAAGCAGAAGAGCAACTATGTGAGGCGCAAGTTCAATTCTCAAGACACAATTCAAACTTGATGGCATAAGTTCTAATCATCGTACATTCACTCAAAAATACTAATCAATTAATTCAAATCAATCATTAAATAAAACTTCGATCTCACAACAAAAGGTACTTAAACATATACATAGCAACTTTGAAGGCCAAGTTCAAGTATTAAAATTAACGGGTCAACAGGGTTTTGGGGCATCTAGACTTGGAGTCAAGTTAAAATTTTTAAATATTATTTAGATAAAAATATTTTATACGACTCTTATGTTAAACACTAAGACCAAAACCTGAGGCAAATTGGTGAATAAAGCATTCTAAGCGAAAATGGTTCATCATTTTCCTCGAAATTTTAAGAAAAATATGGCTCTATTGGTCTTAATTTTGGGGCATCAAATCAAGTTGAAATGAGCTAATTTTTGGATGTTCTAGTTGAACATGGCCCCTACAATTCTTATGAACGGTGATATGGGTGATTGTTTGGAACAATTTGATCGTATAAGCCATTTTGTAAAATAGGTTCTGTCAGCCGCTAAACCCTTAGCAAAATCGGTTTTGGACAGAGAGTTTGAAATGGGTTTGAGGGACTTTCCTAAGGTATCTGTTGGAGGCAAAACTGCTAAGATCATAATTTTTGAAAAATAGTTATCGATAAAAAATTAACTGGACGAGCAAACGCCGAAACGGGCTCCAGATAAAACTTTTGACGAAAAACGATCAAAATAAAACCTGTGCAACCAAAGTTAATTTAGAAGAATACCTCTTGTA
>JAOTRH010080618.1:0-17217 GCA_034768845.1 Heliamphora exappendiculata
ACTCAAAGAAAACAAACTTACGGGACCAAATTTTGTTGACTGAAAATGTAATTTGGATATAGTTTTAACTACAAATGGTATTTCTTTAATACTAGGAAATGTGTCTGTTTCAGAAAAAGGTTCTCCCTCAGGACTGAAAGGTATGAAGAAGAAAAAGATTCAGAAACAGGGAGACAGTTTTCAGGGTAGTTAGTGAGCCACGGACTGGTGTGAAAAAGCCAAAAGGCAGATGTTTTCACTACAACCAAACCTGACACTAGAAAAAGTTATGTCCAGTATTTCTCATAAGGCAGAACAAACACGGTAATTTCTGTTCACTGGTTGTGGAAACATATTTAGCGGTGTTATCTCCAGTACCTGGTGTGTAGATACGGGAGCTACTAATTATGTCTGCAATTCATTGCAGGGGTTCCAGAAAACCCGACAACTTAGTGATTGGGAGATTTACCTGCATATGGGCAATAATACAAATGTAACAGCAGTTGCAGTAGCAGATATCACTCTCAATTTTGGTAGAGATCTAGTTTTAATATTGAGAGATTGTCTTTATGTACCTGCCATTAGAAGGAACTTAGTTTCCGTTTCTAAATTAACTAAAGACGGATATTTTGTTTATTTTAATAACTGTGTAGTAATTAAGAATAATAAATAGATTATCTGTTCTGGTATATTGGTGGATGATCTTTATATTATTACTCCAATCTCTCATACACTATAACTGACTGAAACGAATAATACATCTATATTACCATATAAGAGAAAGCTTTCTTCTTTAATAAACTAAACGTTTCTTTGACACTTGCGCTTGGATCATATTAATTTAAAAAGGATAAACAGACTGGTAGCAGATGGACCTTTGAGTTCATTGAAAGTGGAGGCATTTCAAGTCTGTGAATCTTGCTTAGAGGGTAAGATGACCAAGAGGCCATTTTTGGCCAAAGGCTATAGAGCTAAAGAACCGTTGGAGCTGGTTCATTCTGATGTGTGTGGTCCTATGACAATCCGAGCTAGAGGTGATTTTGAGTACTTTGTCAATTTTATTGATGACTACTCAAGGTATGGATACATTTACCTGATGCACCATAATTTAGAATGATTTGAGAAATTCAAAGAATTTAAGGCGGAGGCAGAGAAGCGTCTAGGTAAAAGTATCAAATCACTACTATCCGACCGTGGTGAAAAATACCTCTTTGGAGAGTTTAAGGACTACCTGTCATCAGAGGAGATTACATCCTAGTTGACTGCACCTGGCACTTCACAGCAGAATAGTGTAGCAGAAAGAAGGAATATGACTCTTATGGAGATGGTAAGGTCAATGATGAGTTATTCAGGTTTACCAGATTCGTTTTGGGGACTTGCTTTAGAGACAACGGCTTACATTCTGAACTTGGTACCTTCTAAGTCAGTACCTTTTACTCCCATAAAATTGTGGACCGGGCGTAAGCCTAGTCTGAAGCACGTTCGAATTTGGGGGTGTCTAACACATGTGTTGAAAGAGAACGCAGATAAGTTAGAACCGATGACGGAAGTCTATTTCTTTGTGGGATATCCCAAAGGAACGAAGGGTGGTCTATTTTATAATTCTAAGAATCAGAAGGTCATTATTAGCACCAATGTCCAATTCTTGGAAGAGGATTATATTATAGATCACAGGCCCAATAGCAAAATTATTCTGAAAAAACTGAGAGAAAATACCAATAGAACGAAAGAAGAACCACAGACCACTGATATTCCATTACCTTGTCATAGTGGGAGGATTATCAGGGCATGTGCAAATCAAGAACATGGTGCTAATGCACAGGGTTCAGATTTTACACACCGTGTTATTGCTAGTACACAGACACAGGTAGTGCCTCGTCGTAGTAGGAGGGTTGTTTATCAACCTGACCCGTATATGTTCTTGGGAGAGTCTTTTGACAGAATCCCGGCAGAACTGGATACCGAGTCCTGTAACTACAATGAAGCACTACAAGAAAAAGATGTAGATCTTTGGCAAAGGGCTATAAATTCAGAGATAGAATCTATATATTTCAATCAGGTTTGGGAACTTGTAGAACCACCCGAAGGGATAAAACTCATTGGATGCAAGTGGATATACAAGAGGACGAGAGGAGTAGACGGGAAGGTTGAAACCTTTAAAGCTAGGCCTGTTGCTAAAGGGTTCACTCAGAAAGAAGGGATTGACTATGAGAAAATCTTTTTGCCGGTAGCCATGCTTAAGTTTATCTGAATTCTCTTATCTATTGCCGCACATTTTGATTACGAAATCTAGCAAATAGACGTCAAGATAGCTTTCCTTAACGGAAGTCTTGACGAGTGTATCTAAATGATACAACCAGACGGATTCATTACAAAGGGCCAGGAGCACATGTTGTGCAAGCTTAAAAGATTCATTTATGGACTTAAGCAGGGATCCAGGTCTTGGAACACTTGGTTTGATCAAGTTATAAAATCTTATGATTTTGATCATAGTCCGAATGAGTCCTGTGTGTATAAGAAGCGTGACGAAAGCGTGGTGATCTTCTTAGTACTTTTTGTAGACGATAAATTGCTCATCTAAAATAATGTGGAGTATTATCTATGGTTAAAGTATAATTATCTAGGCAATTCGATATGAAGGACTTGGGAGAAGCTAGTCACATCCTTAGGATCAAACTCATGCGAGATCGAAAACAAATGATGTTGGGTTTATCACAAGCAAAGTATATCGATGATATCCTTGCTCGTTTTAGCATGCAGGATTCCAAGAAAGGGTTTCTCCCTTTCAGGCATGGAATGACTCTATGCAAGGATCAGTGTCCTAAGACACCTGATGAGATAGAGAGAATGAAGGCATTTCCTTATGCTTCGACAGTAGGAAGCCTCATGTACGCTGTGCTTTGCACTAGACCCAAAATCTTCTTTGCCGTTGGCATGGTTAGAAGATATCAGTCTAATCCAAGGCAGAAGCATTAGACTGCGGTAAAAAATATATAATCAAGTATCTGAAAAGGACTAAGGAATATATGTTCGTTTACCAGGCAGACAGTTTAATACCTTTGGGTACACAAAGTCAAATTTTCAGCCAGACATAGAGCGTGCATCAGGAGACAACCTTGCAGATCCTTTACAAAGAGCTTACCGGCTAAGACTTTTGATAGTCATATAGAGGGCATGGGAGTCAGATGTACGGCAACATGGTTTTGAGTATAAGTGGGAGATTGTTAGGGTTAGTATACTGAAAATCATATTTTTAGTATTTAATTTTATTTTAATAAAATTATTTTTCAATTTTATGAGAATCTTTATGAGCAATGTGTGTGTATTATTTTTTGATATGAATGAATGTCCAATATTCTGTACAGTATTTAATCTGGTGTGTAGAGTACTGCTTACACACAGAAGATCAGATTTTAGGTCCTTGCAGAATATAAGTTTTATGTTTACAGTTTAGATGGAAATGAGCATACCATCGGTACGACTATGGTACAGAGTTTTAGTAGGCCTGTCTTGGTTACGGGGAGCAGATAATAGCGTCGTCTATTGTTCCGACTCTCTGTGCCAGTACACTTTGTGTGTATTGAACGTGACATTTGGGATAATTAATTTAGTACTCACTACTGACTATATAAATTAATTCACATTCCAATGTTATTATAAATAGTGCTTATCCTCTTAATCCTGAAATAATTATTGATTCACATATATTTAATATTCATTATTTTGATTCATTAGAGAGTGCGATATTATATGGGTCTATATTCCAAGTGAGTTGGATAGTAGTATTATTTATATAGCAAATATTAATTATTGATAGAACCCACATCTCGAATGATCGGGATTGACAATACCGCCTTAAGGATGTTTATAAGTTTCGACCGGGCCAAACCCTGCCGGTGGATTTGATTATTCGGCGGTCAAATAAGTTAAGCGGAATGGCTTAAAGAATATGAATACGTCGATTAAATTAAATTGTCAGTAATTAAATTTAATTGACGGGTATCGGAAATCTTAACGTGGGGAGAAATGATAAGCATTTAATAACATGAGCTCAATACAAGAAGGTCTTGAGAATATGCGTCAGAGTGCAATTATAGTTCTTTAGTGGTGTGACCTGTAATTCAGTATTTTATGAAAATTATAAAAATTGCTGCTGGTTTTTCATAATTGCATATAGCACTATGCGTCTTTCTTTATTTACAAAAACCGCTGGTAGGTGTTTGTGTTCCACTGGAAGTCTTACTCATAATTACTCCCCAAGTCCTCGCTGTAGCCCTATATATACGCGGGTAGACTGAATCTGTTTGAGATTGATAGAATTGATAGTTCAGATATCTCATATATTATTATGATATTATTTTTGTCTTTCAAGACTTAAATATATCGGGGTTCTGCCGGTACGAGTTCTTGGAGGATCGTAGCCCACACTATGTTCGAGGATCGCGTAAGGAAATACAGTAGAAGATCTGACTGGAACTTCAACTCGGAATCAAGTTGTAGTTGAAGATTAGATCTACAAGAGGTATTCTTCTAAATTAACTTTGGTTGCACAGGGTTTATTTTGATCGTTCTCCGTCAAAAGTTTTATCTGGAGCCCGTTTCTGCGTTTGCCCATCCAGTTAATTTTTTTTCGATAATCGTTTTTCAAAAGTAAAGATCTTTGCAGTATAGCCTCCAACATGAATCACCAGAGTAGATTTAATGAAAGTTGATCACCAAATCCATCATCGCGTCTCGTTGCGAATAGTAACCACATTGCCTGGCTTTATGCCACAACTGTTTTACTGAATGGCAACGGCATGGGGGCGGGCCAACCAATCACCCATCCTTATCCGGGCCAACTAGAATAATCATCCATCTTTATCCGGGCCTCCCAAAATATCATCTATCCTTATTCGAGCCACCCAAAATAATCAAAGTAATAATCCCACCTTAAGATGCGTGATGCGTCGGTGTCAACCCAAAAGTCTAAGAGAATTCAAGAGACATTCGCATTATACAAAGTACCAAGATGAGGGATTTAGGACAACCATAATTGGGCTCTCTCTCCGAGACTTCCCAAAGTCCAAGCTATCAACATCAGAATGCTAACGACAAACCAATGGTGCCCAACAGTATTCATAAACCATTTCAAATGCCGGGGACGAACCCAAGGTGTGCAAACCAAATTTGTAACACCGGGGATGAAGCCAGGGTGTACAAGGAGAATATATCCCAAAATATTTTTAAAAAAATGGCGACCAGTGACGCTCTAGATTTAGAACCAAGAAGAACAATTCAATACCACCCATCCCAACAACAATGTATACAGGTGGACTCCAATATGTCAAGATGCAAGTGACAATGTCTATGATGTATAATATGGATCTCTAGTGCAACTATTTATATCATGGCATCAACTAGCATGGCAAGATTCATGGTACAACGCGCAAGCATAAGTTATAAGTATGTGAAGCATAGGCTACAATTCTCAAGATATGATTTAAATATGATAGCATGGGTTCTAAATAATCATACATTCACTTAAAATACTAATCAACTAATTCAAATGAAATATCATACAAAAGCTCGAGTCTCATAGTGAAGGGTACTCAAACATACACTTAACAAATTTTAAGACCAAAAGTCAAGTATTAAATTAAAAGGGCTGACAATATTTTGGGGTATCTAGACTTGAAACCAAGCTATGATTCTTATACACTATTTAGATAAAAATATTCTCTACAACTCTCATGTTTAACACCAAGACCAAATCCTAAGAAAAATGGGTGAACATTTTATCCTAAGTAAAAACGGTTCAGCACTTATTCCAGATTTTACCCAAAATTATGCTTCTGTTGCTCTCATTTTTGGGGTACCAAATGAAGTCCAAATGAGCCCATTTTTTAGCAGGTCCTAGTTTAGCATGTCCCCTACAAGTTTCATGCTTAGAGTTAAGGGTAGTTGTTTGAAACAAGTTATACTTTTTGGTCATTTTAAAAATTAGGTTCTATCAGCCGCCAAAACTCAGCAGAGCCGATTTTGGACAGAAGGTTTGAAACGATTTTGGGATATCACCTCGAGGCTTTAAGGTATGATTTTTGGGAAACAAATACTTACATATGTTACCTACGATGTTTATGTAGACCACTTATAGGTCATTAAAACTTGGGGTTCTAGGCCACACAAAAATATGTGACAGAATGTTTCTTGGGGGCTAGAACTCAACAGAGATTTTAAAAGGGGTTTTGACCTATCAAACCTCAATATTTTGTTCTCATTTTCGGTGGGTCGATATATATATATGTTTCCTACAACTTTCATGTTTTGACCAAGGTTCGGATCACACCCTAAACTAGGGTTTCCAAATCAGTAGTATTGACTAGTCAAAAAATGATACACTTCGGTAAAATTGCAATATCTTGAGTTCTGGTTATAAAAATGAGTTGAAACCTATTTTGGATGAAACATAATACAAAAATATAACTCTGAACATAAAAATCATACTTAGATCAATTTTCTACATTGAGGTATGGTGTTTAAAATCTCAGGACAGAATCATCAAAGTTCTCAACAACTAAGCCTCTTAGGATTCAAGTCCTCTACTTATATCATGTCAAGTTTTTATTCCATTTCTTTGCATGCTTGTGTTCTAGACTTTAATATCAAGGCTCTAGCACAATTAGATGTCATCAAACTCAAAGATAACAGTACACAACGACATCTCTTATCATTTACAAACATAACAGCCCCTAATTCCAACTACGACGCCTTTTCGATTTTGATTTCGGTTATTGATTTTTAGAGTGCTTAAAGGGATGGGTTGAGGTATATTTTGTTGGAGAGGGAGCCATGCAACGAAAAAAAATTTATGAATCGACATCGTGACCGTAAAAAATGACGTATGCAATTTTCATGAAAAATGAAAACTATATAGATTTCAATAGTTTAATACCTTTATGAAACTTGTCGAAAAGTTTCAAGAAATCCCGAATACGTTGAAGATGACCTTGCAACCTTCTCACGTATATCCCGGATGCACTACAATGATCACGATGTGTGGGCACCGATTCCGATCGAAATGTTCTTTCTCCTTTTGGTTTCTTCTCACACAATAATCTCTAAAAAGGCAAAATAAATTGCCAAAGAGGAGAAGAAGGCGGCGGCTTGGTGGGAGAATTAGGGTTAGGGTTTTATACAAGGAGCCTCCTTTTTAATATATATCTATATATCAAAAATATATTAAGCATATATATATCCAAAAGATATTAAGTATATATTCTCTCCTTCCTAAAAGGATATAAAAGTATATACTTAACATAAGTAATAAAACCCACCATCTTCTAGGGCCGGCCACTTAGGGAGTAATCCCTAGGTGTGCAAAAAACCAAATCCACCCCTCATTAATTTAATTTAATTCTCGAATATTCCCGACAGCAGTATTGATATTCAAATTAAATTAAATAATTATCGAAACCAACAATAAAAAAATTCGTGCGTATAATGGGCTATGTGAGGGATCACGAGAAAGTATAGGACTCGGACTAACCGTACGAGAAAATCGAATATCCCCAACTCTGTCCTCGAGCTAAATTCTTTCCCGTACGAACTAGAACTTATTCCACTAAAGGTCCTGACTGAACTCCCGACCCTAACTCAAATTATATCTTAAATTTTCAATTATCAAATACACTGAATTCTCCCCACGTTTAAGATATAGATTTTCGATAAACAAATTAGGTTACTAACAACTCGATTTAATTATCCTCTTCTCCTAGCAACTGCACCGCTTAACCTTTTGATATGCCAGATCCGAAGATCCACTGTACAAGTTTAGTATAATCAAACCTATAAGCAAAGCACACGAGGGGGAACTCCTCAACCTGAATCGGACGTGGTTTTCGTCAGCTCATTACCAATCATCGGAAAAATAATGCAAGTACCCAACTTATCGGTATTGTTGATCTCATGGAGAAAATCTCAACCATTGACGACTCAAAGTACTGTACTTCATATGAACACAATTAATCAATGACTTCGGGATTAAGTGTTCGTGCAATACATGAAAATACGGGATGTGGATCAATTCATATAGTCATTATAGAATTGATCATCCCGTTGATCTCGCTCAATACACTCTAAGTGTACTAACACATCGAGCTCGAACGTCGAATTTTCAAAATCTGAATTCGATCCGTTCGACCTAGCCAAGACCAGCTACTATAACGATGTACTACAATCGTACCAATAGAATGTCCAGATCCATTGCGATTTTGAGCCTACCTGTATTATTTGTCAGAACCTGAGTCAAATACTGGATAGAATATATGGACTATGCATTCATACATCACAAATATAAATATGAAACCATAAATGCAAAACCATCTCAAATGTTTCTTATTAATATGCCAGGGATCCAGAATAAAATACATAAAAAGCATGACTTTTCAGTATACATTCCCAACATATTTTGAGGGATCTTAGATACAATGTTTAGAGGTTTTACTTACTTATTTTGAGAGATCAAAGAAGGGTGGAGGATGAATTTGGACTTAGCTTCTGAAAATTTCCTCGATTTCTTCCTTTTCCTCCCTTTTTCTTTCTCAAACTCTCCCAAACCCTCAAGAACAAAGTGTTCTGGTTTCTTCCCTCTCTTTGGCCGAAAATGACATATAGAGAAGAGGTTGTTTGGCTCTCATTATATAGGTAAGGCTAGGGAACACATGGGGGACAATAAGTACATAAAAAGTCCCTTTTAATTTAATTAATATGATTTGAATTTGATTTAAGTTGATTTGATTATTGGAGGCTAGAACTCAGATTTGGAGAAGAAAAAAGTAGCTAGGGCTCAGTTTGGCGGACAAAAATCTGATCCCTCATTAATCAAAGGGGTTTTTCTTGGTTTGCATGCCCCTATTGTGCAAGAAAATGCATTAAAAGTTAATTTGATGTATTTTTTTTATATTTTTTCTACTGAGACTTATTATTTTAATATATTTATGAGAAATATAGTATTTTCATGTATTATCATAGTTTTCATAGCAATTGATTAAATAGATGTAGTCTTTTAAGTCAAATTAAGATATTTTGGCAATATGTGACTTTTTGACTTATTTTGTTGTGTATGGACTTCAATAATGATTTATTTACCTTTGTTGACCTAAAACACTATATTATTATGTATATTACTTATTCAACAAGTATTGGATCATCATCATGCTTAATTTAATACATTTCTCATCATTTTAAGCTAAAAAGAAAGCAAAAAATCACTTTTTGGCACATTTTCCTTGATGGTCGGCCACTAAGGGGTATTTTTGGTATTTTTGATGTTATTTTGTTGTTTGCTACTTAATTCTACTTAAATATTTGATTTTGGGTATCCATATGTCAAATTTTAGATTTTTAAGGCTTTGTGCTGTACTATGGGCAAAACGGTCATTTTACTCTATTTATGAGAATTTTTTATTTTTATTTCATTATTTTATGATATTTACTTCATTTATAATGTTAGGAGACTCTTTGAATGCTAAGGTTTTGTTGCCTGTGTTTTGGATCTTTTTAGGATTTTCGGGCCGAACTTAGGGTTTTCGGTTCGAGTTAGGGTTCTGAATCTTGTTTGTGCTCTATAGCCTTGTGGATTATTCGTCACTAACACCGGGGTCCGAGCAGGGTCTTTACACGAGTCGTTATTAATTGGGTTATCATAACTAGGGTCTGTACTGGGTCCTTACAAGCGATCTATTGAGCGGTCAAATGTGCTTCACAATTTCTAAGTACAGGGCAAAAATTACTACAAGCAGTGAGAGACCGCTCGAGCGGTCTTTGGACTAATCGAGCGGTCTGACTAAGTATGCAGTTTTTCACCTTGTTTATTTCAGAGTCTACTTTTCAAAGAGGTGCTTACCTAAGGTTTTATACTCTCTTTTATGTACCATTTCTTTCCCAAATCATGGTTTGGAAGTCCTTTTTGCTTATCGGTTCAATTATACTTTTTCAAAGGTCCCCATCCTGAATGCTTTTGGGGTGGATATTCCTTGAGTCTCAGGTGTGGGTTTGGTTGAGAGGTTTCTCTTTTGTTGGTTGGGTTTGTTTTATGGGCTTTGGAGTTGGGGACATGACAAAATAGTATCAGAGCTCTAGATTCGAATACCTAGGAGCCGTGAGAATAGTTGAACCATTGTGTGAGAGTTGCATTAATGTGTGGCATTCATGTATCTCTGTGTTAGCATGATATACCTTTAAACTAATTTGATGTTTGCATGTTATATGTTAGTTGGGCATAGAGATTGGATTATTAGGATGATGTGTCTTGCCTTTAGGCGTCCGATCGACTAGCTTGGGGGGGTTCGAGTTAGAAAGGTGTTTGGCCAATATCCATTTTAACTAGAGATCCAAACAAGTTAGTCGGATTGACGTGCCATATCTAAGGGTTCTCCTCGTTATATGGGTGTGTGTTAATGTGATATTGCCTGATAATGATTAGTATGTTTACATGGCTTTAGAATGTTAAGTTGAATCTTACCTGGATAAGTTTTGTGATGCTCTTTATATAAAATCCATACTTATAGGGCTAAGGCAGGGTTGTAGTCGGGATTGTGGTATGAGTTGTGGAAGTGCGACCCAATTTTCATTGATTATTGCGGGGGTAAACTATGAGTTGAGTGTTGATCACTTTCGTGCATGGTGGAACTTACTCAAAGGTTGTGGTAGTACATAAGTTGGTATTGTCCTTAGTTAGTTACCTGTTGTATTTTCGTATTGTCATGGTTTTGCCCCGATGCTGTTGAGGCATGAATAATTGGTTGGTCGTTAAAGAGGACTCCTCTTGTGGAATAATACTACCGGGAGGTGGGTTGTATTACTAGTAACCTTGTGATTAGATGTGATATAGTGCATGAGACACCTCAGAGACCATCGATTATGGTTGGGTTATGGGATGGTGGTAATAGCTCCCTGTTGATATTCTTGTGTACATGGTTTCGGGCGTGTTGAGGATTACATGCGTTATGAGCTGTCTTGAGCTGTGTACTCAGGCATGGGGTATAGACAAAAACATGGTGGATGGGAGTGTAATAATCATTAGCCCAACGCATTTTAAAATTTTTAGACATAAATGATTTTGGGAGTATCCCTTGCCTTGTGGGGTGTTGTTGGTATTCATAATAATGCCTTGTAGTTTTGAAAGCATGTGCAACAACTCTTATTTCCTTTCCTTAACATGATGCTAAGCCATATTCCATATTGAGATTCATGAGTTGAGTTACGAGTGCGTGAGCTCAAAGTTATGCTCGGTGGGTTAACCATGAAGTTGTAGATGTGTTGGAATGTGTGTTGATTTTGATTACGATTTAAGTGCGCGGCAAGTATAGATCTTTAAAAATTTCACGGGAGTAATGGCTTGTGGTTTAGATGGTTATCCTTATGATTAGGAGATCGTGCTCGGGAATTAAGTTTAGTGAGTACAGGGAGGTGTGTCTAGATGATGTCGAGGTGTAGGTAGTGTTAGATCTTTTTACGTGACGACGTAGTCACTTTGGTATCTTCCTTACAAGTGATAAGTGCACGATACATGAGGTACCTTGGATAGATGTTGTTGGTGTAGTTGGCTCGGTGGTTTCAGAATGATGCATCAAGGGGTGTGACGTCTACTGAAGGGATGGTGATGATTGTGTCCTAATCTATGGCATAGATGTGGTTGCCATACCTTACCCTTAGGGGTAAAGTATAGAGTAGTAGAGGTTGATCAATGTACCTTAGTGGTTTAAGTGGCCTATGGCTAGCATGTGAAAGTCATTAAATATAGACTGTATACCTTTGTTCTTGTGCACGAACCTCAGAGTGTTTATGATGTTTGTATATTTGTGGGAGTGATAGGTATCTCTGAATGAGAAGTCTCAATTTTTAGCCCTTCTCAACTAAGCGCCTTATGTATTCTATGTAGGTTTGTCGAAGTAATGAGCTCAAGGATGTAGCGTGACTGTTGTTTACCTATGGGAGTCAGGCTAGTGTGGCGAAACCTAGTGAGGTAAAGCCTTGGTATAATGTGAATGCGTACTATTATGCCTCTATGTATACCCTATGATTAACTTGTAGACATGCGAGATGTGTTGTTTAGAATATGCAGAAGTTAGTGGTATTCGACGTATACAAGTGGGGTCTGAGTAGGAGTACTAAGTGTGATGAATGGTATAAACACCGTGATTGGGGACGACAACATTTGCGCTATAATATTCAACGTCATTCTAAAGACAGGTGGATGTGTTATCTTGAATCGAACATTTATCGGTTACCATAGGATGTGGTGGTGTTGAGTGGGAATTGCTGGTTCATCCTTTTAATTTCTCTGAAGAGAGAGCTACCTTGTAGATGGTTATCGTGTTTATGATGTTTTATCCTTGTTGGGGGTGATGGCTGAAAAATGTTGGTTGATTATTAATTTAGCAGTTTTTTGGAAAGGTTAAAATCTCCATGAACCTTATACCCTTCTTGTGGTCCTTTTGGTTATACCTTGTGAATTTGTACCCCATGATGGTATGAGTATAGGGATGGTTCCTTGTAGCCTTTTGGCCAAGATTTGTTTACACTATCCTGAGATTATGAGTGTTTGGGTTGTGTTCCTTGATATGTCGGGTTGGTAAATTTGAAGTGCATATCCCTTTCTAAAGGAGAAGTTAGTGTTGAAATGTAAAACCTACATTTGTAACGGTAGATCAAAGATTTCTTGATAGTTATATAAGGCATATTCTGATTAGTACGAGAATGGTGATGTCCTTGGCTCTTATCAAGAAAGTTCCTTGTTGAGGTTTCTGTGGCTGAGTTGTTCACATTGTGAATCCCTAATAGTCCTTTATGGTATGGGCTTGTGTTTAGTTTGGTGTTTCAAACTATTTAGTCCTTATGGAGTTGGCGTTTCATTGCCCGCTCGTGACAGAGATGCAAGTTACGTGCAAACGAGTTTGAGATTAGTAAGAGAATGTGGTAGGGATATTAGTCACAAAGAATTTGAATTTGAAAAGCCTTCGTTGATGTGGCCTCTTGGGTCAACTTGTTTGTTTAGATTGTAACATGAAAGCCTTATCTGTGTGGAGAATGAATTCTCTTGTAAGGATGCTTGGGATGAAAAGTTGAGAATGGTGATTATTCTGTCGGTTGCAATGATGTTGTGTGACAGCTTAGTATTATTGTGTTGAGTGACTAGGTGTTTGAGTACGAGCGGTGGAAGGGCAAGATAATGAGGTGCGAATTGAGTTGTGTGGCTCTGTCGTGCTTGGTCTTAGGTGGATTGGGTACCGTGGTAAGTTATGTGTAAGATGAATTCGTAAAGAATGAGAGGCGAACCTTGGCTTAATTACCCAGTGGGAAAGGTAATAATAGGGTGAGTGATGTTGTTGAAGGATCTCAAAATCTGGCATTAGTACCATCTAGATAGAGATTGCGATATGCATAGCGAAATAGTAGGGGTAACGACTGCCAAAAAGGTAATAACTGACTAAATGTGGAATATTGTGAATATGAGAGACAGGTGTATGCATTATGAGTGTGGATTAATGCCAAAGTAAATTGATTACGATTGATTAGAGGTTGAGTAACCGATTGAAATCTAAAGTGTTGATGGTAAAACGTGAGACTATGTAGTGCGTGATATTATAACATATGATGTGGTTGAATTCGTGTAGTTAAGTATGTACCTTTAGAATGTTTACCTGTGTAGTGTGTTTAGCGCAAGTGACTCATTAACTTCATGTGGCGGTATCACTTTTAATAACTATAATAGTCGGGTGGTGATCTTGAGTGTATGGAACCTTGGTCATATCGGTAATATAACACCTAGCAATTTCGTGAAGTGAAAATTATAAGTGTGTGGGTTAAGGATCTGGTTAAGGATCGAGAGTGAGCGAAGGTTTGGATGGAATGTCTGTAAATCTTAAGAAGAATGATGTGATTTGGAAGATTTGTAGTTATCAGTCGATCGAGGAGGCTTGACAAGATTTTGGGTATGACGCGTGTGCTTGACAAGATTTTGGGTATGACGCATGTGAATCCTCCTGAACAATGTTAAGTTTGGTGGTGTGTGTGTTGGCTTACAAAGTAGTCCATGGTGTGTGTTTCGAGATGAAGATGACTTAGTTTGCGGTAGTTCAAGTGGAAGCCTCAGTCGTTTTGAATAAAGAGTGGGGAGTGTTTGAAGTAAGTTTCGATTGTGGATTAGTTTCATGCTATGCGATTAGAGCTTGCTAGAGTTGGATTCTAGTTGGTTAACCATAAAAAATATAGGATCTAAAACTAAATTTGATCATTGTATGGATATGGGTTGCATAACTTGTTATATTTACTTAAACGTATGAAAATGTATGAGTTTGGGAACCCTAGGTTGGAGGGTGATATTAAAGCATGATAATGTATGGATTTAAGCATGATTTGTGTTAGATTTATCTTCTAGTTGTTGTTGAAAATGCTTTAATTTGGAATATTAGGACTTAGGGTTATGTTGGGTTAAACCTTGAACAAATTGGGACTTTTTGGGTTGGTGAACTCAAATGGTTAAATTAACTTGATTTTTTTGGTAAATAGAGGTTTGTGTTATTAACATATTTATGTATAAATTCTATGAATATTGAGAAAATGTGAAAATCATGAAATGGTGGGTTGAGAATTTTGAACAAATCATATGAATTTGGTGAAATGTGAACTCACATGGTAATTGATTAAGGGTTTTGGATTAATTAAACCTGAATGTAAAGGGAATGAAAACTAAAGTGTGTGTTTAAATG
The DNA here is from genome assembly GCA_034768845.1 of Heliamphora exappendiculata. Taxonomy (NCBI): domain Eukaryota; kingdom Viridiplantae; phylum Streptophyta; class Magnoliopsida; order Ericales; family Sarraceniaceae; genus Heliamphora; species Heliamphora exappendiculata. Next base: position 14,733 of record JAOTRH010080618.1, read on the forward strand.
CTTAAACCTAAGTGTGTTGGGTGTTGGCGAGAAGAAGCATCTTTGCGTTGGACTCGCGTCAATTTTAATGTAAATGATCTGATTAAGGTATCGTGTGATCGAATTAGATAATTAAGGTTGGGCTCGAGTAACTCCCCGGTGAAAAATCAAAAACTTGCACAATGTAAGGTAGGCCCTTTCTTCTGGTTTATTCCCGTAAAATCGTGCTCTTGGGCGGTCCACCCATCGATATTTCTGAGAGAAATCAAAAATGTGTGGTCTGCGTGTCGAGCTGTAGAATAGGTATTTATCTATTGGACCTTTCATGGCCTGGTAGGGATAAATACGCCTGGGTCTATAGGCATCATCCAGCCTTGGTACATAATTAAATCAAAAATTGGTTTAGGTTAGAAAAACCTTGGTTAATGGCCAAGAATAATTGAAAGTATGAAAATCGTGAAGGTAATTGGGAATGTAAAAACATTGGAATGGTTTGAAATTAATAAGGAAGTGAAAGGCTAAAACTATGGCATTGTGTTTGAAAATGAAGCTGGCTTGTTTATAAAAACTCGGTTATGTGGATGAAAACTCAGTTATGTTGTTTAAAACACATTTCATGCAATGACCCTTTGAGTTATTCCAATTAGTATTGTACTTTATTATTGTAATTCTTTTTCTGTACATGAGAGTTGTATTTAGGTCGGTGGAACCCGTTTTATAAGGCTTTAAGGCCTAGAACACATTTTGCATACATGAGAAGATGTTTGGTATCGTTGGATTGTTATTCGATGGGTAAATGTCAATTTCTTTAAATTTTAGAGGACTTCCTTTATTTTTTTGTTCTTATATCTATAAAATTGGTAGCTTGGAAAGCCTATCTTTATGAACATCTGGGTGTGGAAGCTTAGTTTTTGGAGACTGAGGTTGTGAAAAGAATCCAGGGTTGGACCACTCAATGGACAGCTCGTGTAACACCCTGGTACAGACCCTACTTGTAACAACCCAGCTTGTAACGACCCGTGTAGAGATCCAACCCAAACCCTAGTATTAGCGATGGTAAGCCGATAAGATCTTAGGTCACTAAAAGATCAAAAACTCTAACTCGGCCCGAAAATCCTAATTCGATTTGAAAATCCTAAAGAGATCAAATTCTCAGAGGCAAAATCCTAATACTTAGAGAAGACTCCTAACATCCTAAATTAAGTAAATAACATGAAATATTAGATTAAAAATAAAATATTCTCATAATTAGGATAAAATGACCATTTTGCCCCTAGTACAGTAAATAGTTTTAAAAATCTAAAATTTGACACATTGACACCCTAAATCAGATATTTAAATACAATTAAGTAACAAAAGACAAAATAATATCAAGAAAAAGAAAAAAATGCCCCTAGTGGCCGGCCACATTGAAGTTTGTGCCAAAAAAGTGATTTTTTTGTAATTTTTAAGCTAAAAAATGAGAAAATATTATATAAATTAAATATTATTATGACTCAAGACTTTTTATACAAGTAATTTACATAATAATATAATAACATAATAATATAAGTTAACAAAAGTAAACAAATTATTATTTAAAGTCTCTACACAATAAATAAATCAAAAAGTCACATCTAGTCAAAATAACTTAAAGTAGCTTAAAATCTACATTTAAATAACTAATTATTGTCAATATTTTTATAAATTATGATAATAATAATAACACTCAAATAATTTATTTTAGTAAGTTAGAAGACCAAAAAAATACATCAAATCAATTTTAAAAACTTTTTTTGGACAATGTGATGCCAAAATACCACCAAATAAGTAATTAAAGCAAAATAAAGCACTTTGAACCACCCAAACACACCCCAGCCGAAGTCCCAATGATTTTTCTACAAATTTTCAGATTTCAAATCTCTAAAAAGTCTAACCACTTCTCATGCAATCAATCAAAATCAAGAAAATTCAAAAAAATACTTACGCGTTCATAATTAATCCACCGCCCACTCTTCTCCTATAAGACTAAGGCCAAGCACCTCCTTTCTCCCTCTATATTTTCGGCACCAAGAGACTGAGAGAGGCCAGAAAGTTGTATCATCAAAGTTCTCCAAGAGAAGAAGAAGAAAGAGGAAAAAGAATGAGAAGGAAGAAGGAAGGAGTCAAGGAAATTAAGAGACCTTGAGTGAAAGCTAAGTCCTAGTTTACCCTCCACCATTGTCTACTCTTTCTTGTTGGGAATGTATACTGAAAAATCATGCTTTTATGTATTTTATTCTGGATCCCTGGCATATTAATGAGAAAAAATTGAGATGATTTTGCATTTATGGTTTCATATTTTTGTTTGTGATATATAAATGCGTAGTCCGTATATTCTGTCCAGTATTTGACTCAGTGCGTGTTGCACGGAAGATCGGGCCAAAGGTTCTGACATATTATATATGTAAGCTCACAATCGCAATAGACCCAGACATTCCATTGGTACGATTGTAGTACATCGTTATAGTAGCTGGTCTTGGCTAGG
>JAOTRH010080629.1:0-17216 GCA_034768845.1 Heliamphora exappendiculata
TAACTATACAAATTAGAGAGGTACTCAAATTAAAATTGAGTTTAAACGAAATACCTGGATTGCTTAGGAATCCTCAATTTGGGAGAATGTGCTTCAATGGTCAAATCCTCGGGTGGTGATCCAAACTAGGGCTTTAGGACTTCAGAGACTTGGTTTGCGGTATTTTGACAGGGCTTCGACATCGGGGCTCGGAATTGCTCGGCGTCTCGGCAGAGTTTCACTCTCAAAACCTCACACTCCAATTCTCTCCTTGAAAACAAGCAGAGGTACGGTATTTATAGAGTTCTTCAACAAATGAGATGCTGTTACGTTCTGAGGCAAGTCAGGCCATTTGGAGTTGGCGGTACGTTCTGAGGCAAGTCAGGCCATTTGGAGTTGGCGGCCGCCACAATGGAAGCTGGCGGTCGCCATGTTGGAGTTGGCGGTCGCCATGTTGGAAAATGTTCCACAAGGTTCTATTGGCGGTCGCCATAATGAACATGGCGGTCACCACTTCTGGCAATGACTTAGGCAACAAGTTATCGATAGTTTGGTACAACTTCATTAGTTTTAAAGGCTTTTGATGATTTTTGATGGTCGGGTTCAATTATCGAGCTTGGATCACTTTCCAAGGGTCGAACTGAGGTACTTTTTCCACCTATTTTCATCATCGAATTCATCTACGATTGGGTGGGGTCAAATTTGGGTGTCTACAGTTGCCCCTCTTTGATATAACTTGTATAGTAACTCGTGATACAAGTTATATCAAAAAACCCAGGGACAACAGTTATTTGACCGAACTGTCAATCTTAGGCCACAAACCCACAAGCATGCATATGATGTTGGTCGTACTCGAGCTTTCATTGAGTTGCCTACGTACCCCTTCGCTAGGAATTAGACCAAAACGTAGTTCCGAGACCAAAATGCAAAGATGCAAGAAATATGATGCAAAATGTAACATGATATGATGTAAATGCTAGTATGATTGAACAAATCCTAAAGATTGAGTTAAGATCTTAAATGGCGTGTGAACAAGTCAAAGATCTAGTTAAGATCTAAGAATAATTTTAAAAGGATCGAGTTAAGATCCAAGGAATTACCTTAACCGGGAAAACAATTGATCGATCGAGTTAAGACCTCACAATTTTAGGATGAAAGCGGGATAGAAATAACTAAAAGCCAAATTTATGGCTTATAGTTAAATTTATCGGGAGGGATACCACGAATTAATAGGTTGAGTTAAGACCTAAAAATTCGGGATAAGGTGAGAGATAAAAATAATCAAAAGCCTAGTTACGGCTTAAAATTAAAATTTTCAGAGTGAAAAACTCGCAAATTAATAAGTCGAGTTAAAACCTGAAAATATGGGACAAGAAGTGAGATAAAAATAATCAAAAGCCTAGTTACAGCTTAAAATTAAATTTATCGGGATGGAATCATTGCAAAAAAATAGAGTAGCAAAAACAAGATTTTAAAATTATTATCATATTTGCAAAGTGCAAACAAAAATAATACATATAAGGTCAAAAAACACAAATAACACACCATAAGAAAACAAAATTATTTATGTATTTTAAAAAAATTATTTTTGTTAATAAGGTGCACATAAAGATGAAATAAAACGCCTTTAACTAAAAGCAAATATAATAATCAACAAAAAATCACCCAAACGGTCCCTTAGGAACCCCAAAAGGTCATCATGATATTTTGACGTGGCGGTCGCCAAGATGGAGGCGATGTGACTTTTGACAACCTGGCGGTCGCCAAGGTGAAATCCCTCTGACATGGCGGCCGCCGGGTAAAAACCCCCAATACATAGCGGTCGCCATGTGACGTTTGGGCAACTTGGCGGTCGCCAACATGAGATATGGCGGCCACTAACTCGAGACATGTGTCCGGATCTTTAAGGCGCGCGGACTGGTTCATTTCTTCATTCTTCACTCTATCTCTAGCTTCCAGACGCTCTCAACTCTCTCAATCTTTTGTGCTCTTAAGCTCTCTCTTGTTCCGTCAAGCTTCTAAGCTCCATGTTCTTTCTTTTTCTTAATTCCTAGTTTTCACACAATGTTTACTCTTCTATTTATGATTCCCTTTCTGTTCATGGCGGGCCAGGGTCGTGGGGATGACGACCTTGGGGCACGACGGGGTCCCTCTGCCATTGGGAGCTCCTCAATGGGGACTCTCAGGGATACGACCACCAACCTTCCTGCTAGCGGGGTTGCTGCTATTGCTGCGATGGATGCTCTCATTCTTGAGGCAGAGCGTGCCTCTCGTCAGGCAGCCAAGGAGGAGGCGCGAGCAACTGCTAAGGCTCAGGCAGCTACTGATGCTGCTATAGAGGCCGCGATGGCTGATTTTTTGGATTCAGACGCTGGAGAGGGTGATCCAGCACCTTTTGACCCACATGCCTATGATCCGGTCCGTCATCGCAAAGTATACCGCGGGATGAGACGCTACGAGCCTCCTACTGATTCCATCGCTGCTGACGTTCTTTTGCAGGAGCCCGACCACCACATCTCTCGTCAGCGACCCTCAGTAGGTTACCTATCCCAACTGTTTCAAATTCAAAGCATGTTATATCAAACGTAGACACATGCCTAGGATCCCCCATATGATGATGAATGATGATGATTTAATTTAAGATGATGATGTTGATGAATGATTTTGATGATGTGAATGATATGTGATATTTGGGATTTGAACTTAACTTAGGTACCTATGCAATGGAGATTAAAACAGTAGGGACACTTAGGATTTTTGAACAAATAATGAAAGAGGGCACTTATTTTTGTGAAAAGCATAAAAATTAAGGGAAGAAATTTTTGTTTTTCTTTTTGGGAAATAACAACTAAATGGGTAATTTTTATCAAAATGCAATTTTGTTAAAATTTTTTAGAATTTTTTTCAAAAATCATAGAAAAATTTAGGGAAGAAAATTTTAGAAAATCTTAGGGAATTTTGTTATAAATTTTTTTGAAAAATTCTAGAAAATTTTGAAGAACTTTGAAAAAAACTTTAAAAAATCTTAAGAAAATTCGGAAAATTTTTTGAAAAATTCTAGGAGAAAATTTTAGAAAATCCTAAAAATTTTAAAAAAAACTTTAAAAAATCCTAGGAGTCTTTTAGGAAATCTTAAGAAAATTTTATGAAAGTTCAGGAAATATTTTTGAATTATCTTAGGAGAAAATTTTAGAAAATTCTAAAATTTTTTTTAAAAAACTTTAAAAAGTCCTAGGAATCATTTAGAAAATCTTAAGAAAATTTTAGAAAAGTCCAGAAAATTTGGGAAAAATTTTAGAAATTTTTAGAAATTAAGAAGAACTTTGAAAAAAAACTGGGACAAATTACTAGAAAATTAATCATAAAAGGTTAGGGTAAAATGGACAAAACACAAATATCAAAGGGAAGAGATTTATTTTTATTATTTATTATTTATTATTTTTATTAGTATTATTTTTCGATTTTTGGTTTTGAAGAATGATAATCACAAAAAGATAGAGATTTATCTAGCGTACCAGGGCTTAGGAATCCTAGTCTTTTACCAGGACGCACAAAAATCAAAGGATTGTTACATACGCATGAACCTAGTGTTATGGAGATTTGCCTCATTTATTAGGGCTTAGAGAGAACGGAAGGGTCGTTACACACACACGAACCTAGGGTAGGAGAATTTTTTTGATTTGAAAGAACCGAATAGTCGTTACATACACACGAACCTAGGGTAGGAGAATTTTTTTGATTTGAAAGAACCGAATAGTCGTTACATACACACGAACCTAGGGTAGGAGAATTTTCCAAATTTATCAGGGTTTGAAAGAATCGAAGGGTCGCCACATACACACGAACTTGGGGTAGGAGAATTTGGCTGATTTATCTGGACTTGAAAGAACCGAAGGGTCGTCACATACACACGAACCTGGGGTTTGCTTTAAGACTTTTTTTGCACTTTGCTTGTTTAATCTGCTTTTTGTATATCTTCTGCTTGTCTTCTTCTTTTCAGGTTGGCCACTATATTAGAGGATTCGGAGGTTCTGCCTCCGGGGAGGTGTTGGAGTGGTATGATGCCCTCCCCACTCCCAACCGGGTCATTATTAACGCCTCCGGCTTTGCTCGATTCATACCCTTGTTGGGTAGGATGAGCAATGATCAGGTCTGGTTGATGGCTCTAGCGGAGCGGTGGTGGGATACCACCAACACCTTCCATTTTACCACCTTCGAGGCTACTCTGACGCCTCTTGACTTTGCACTGATCACCGGTATTTGGGTCGGCGGTATCCCTATTCTGTTTGACCCGTCCATTGCCCATTCTGCTGATGCGCTGCTGTACTTCCTTGGAGCCATCCCTGCACAGATAGACAGAGATCGGGTTGATACACCTGGTTCTTTGAGCACTTTCGCCACTTCGAGTGGGTCGCCTGGGGCTTTTTGATGTATATATTTGGTACCTCCTTATTTTCAAACAAGGAGAATACCATTCATCTGTATTACCTTGGCGCCCTTGCTCATTTGGACTGGGTTGCTTCATTCGACTGGGGAGGAGCTTCTTTGGCCACCCTCTACGGATTCATGCGGACACTGACCCGGTTCCCTCAGGAGCTTAGCATAGGGGGATACTTGAGGGTCTGGGAGGTATGATTTAGTTTCTACATTTTTCCATTCACTTCCATTCTCCTGTTATCCATTATTTACTGATTGATGCCTTCTTCTTTGTATTTGTGGACTTACGAGTTCCTCGGGCTTTATATCCCGGCGAACTCTGCAGCAAACTCTCTGGTTATTCCCCGAGCAGCCCGGTGGTCCCGTGGGCTAAAGGGAAAGAAGGACGGAGGGAAGGATATAGACTGCTTTTGGGTCTCATTGGACTGGCTGACCCCTGATCAAGTATCATTTTACTATTTTTACCGTATTGCATCCTGTTCACGGCTGTTCACTGCACTGCACATTGATCACTGTTTCTGTTCACTGCATTGTACACTTATCACTATTCCATCACTGTTCCTGTTCACTTCACTGCACACTTATCACTGTTTCTATTCACTACACTGTACTGCATACTGATCATTCGCTGTTCACTGCACTATACTGTACCTTGATTGGCTGCAGGTCCACTGGGATGTTTGGAGGGGAGTGGAGGATCAGACCGACGCAGATCTGATGCATAGCAGGGATATCGCTTCTAGGCGGATCCTGCTAGAGGGCCCATTTGGTAGGGAGTATTATCTCGGCAAGCGAGTGGTCTGTCAGTCACTCGGCCTTGATCACTTTAGGATACCAGTGGTTCCTCCAACCTGCATGCGCTAGACTGATCATATAAACCGCGTTGACTTGCTGCTGGAGACGGTGGGGACCCCAGTTTTGGAGCTGTTGGTGGCGGAAGGAGACTACACGGCCTGGGCCCGGGCTCACTTGATGGGTCCCTTAGGTCCTGGCCCAGTTGGCCCTGGCGGCAGGAGGAGGGGATTGGCACCAGAGGCTGCTGGTGCTGGTGCTGGTGCTGATGTTGGTCCCACTGCTGCTAACGCTGGTCCGGCTGGTGGGGCTAGGGTTGGGAGTACCGAGATACCCTGGACCGTGTCTTCCTTCATAGATGAGTATCCTTTCGATATTCCTATCCCGGTTCCTCCAGCCTCGGAGTTTCGGCCAGAGAACGCTCAGGTTAGACTCTTTTCTCGCTATTTCTTTTTCGTCCTTCTTTATTCGTAGATTGCTCAGTTCTATATTTATTTCTCAACTGACGGATCAGGCTTGGCTGGATCGTCTCATGCTGGTGATGAGTGGCCTGTGGACCCTTGTTCGTCAGCAGGACGCTGCTCTGCGTGCAGCTGGGGTTCCTTTTGTTCCTCGACCGGTAAGTGTTTGTCATTTGATTTCTTTGTTCTCCTTTATACTATTTCCTTATTTTTTGTCTCTTTCGACAGCCGCCTGTAGCTGCTGCTGTTCCACCCCTTGCTCCTGCTCCTACCCCAGTTCCAGCTCCTGCCTGAGCTTGGGGATCTCGTGCATCTTCCCGTGCTCGCTCCTGAGGATCCGTCCCATCTGCACAGAGCTGATCCAGAGTCGCATCCTCTTCCTCAAGTAGTGACGGTGATGACTTCGAGAGGCTTTTTGATGACGTCAGTTCGAACGAGGCTGGCCATTCCTCCCGTCGGGTTCGCCCCAAACATCATTGAGAGAGAGTCCCCCCTTCAGCTTTATTTTTTGATTTTATTTTGATGGGCTTGCGTGCCCAAATTTGATACACTTATGGGCCGGTGTGCCCTTGTTTTAGGCCTGGGTGCCCCAGTTTTATATTTTGATACATTATACAAGTGTTTATGCATTTTTGGGGCCTTTGTGCCGTTTTATTATCTGCCTATCCGTCTTCTGTATGATTCTCTCTTATTTACTGCTCAAATTGTCTTGTATGTTCAATGCGAAAGTTAACATTTTACACAAGCCACAGAAACTGCAAACTGAATATTCCCTCCATATTTAAACATGGCGGTCGCCACCTTTAACATGGCGGCCGCCTGGTCAAAACATTGATGTCATTATACTATGCTTTTTTAAGTTGGCGGTCGCCAACTATGAGGTGGTAGCTGCCATAATGAAAGTGCCTTTTGTCAAAACATTGATGTCATTATACTATGCTTTTTTAAGTTGGCGGTCGCCAACTATGAGGTGGTAGCTGCCATAATGAAAGTGCCTTTTGCCAAATTTTTGGTTTTCCGCCTTGTCCTGCCTTATAAATACAGCCCTAGAGGCTCCCTTTTCTGCTGTTTACACTCAGATGGCTACCCCACTTTCTTCATGAATTGAGGTATTCTCCCACATCGAATGTCTAAACTTCGCTTCTTTTGGGATCAACTCTTTGTTTCATCTTATGGCCATGAAGATCGACGAACCATTGTTAAAGGTTGTCATTCAACTGTGGGACCCACAATCCTACATTGTTCGGTTTGGCCTCGAAGAGCTCTGCCCCACTGTGGAGGAGTTTGCTGCCATTTTAGACTTGACTCCACGGGGTTCTGTTGTCGTTCCTACTCCTTTCCTCTTAGTTCGACAACAAATGATGCAATTTTTTGGCCTATCTAGGATGGAGGCTTCTCTTCTGACCTCGGGCGACTATCTTGATATCCTGTCGCTTATTGAGAGGTTTCATCCTACTGGTGACCTTAGCGATGTTGACTTTCAGCTGCATCGTCGTTACGGACTTTGCTTCTGCCTCCTCACCCAGTGTCTCCTTGTCCCTCCTGATGGGCAGGTTAGTTGTGCCCTGATTGATATTGCTGGTCAAATGTGGACGGGGAAGGACTTTGTGCCCCTTGTTTTAGCCGAGACACTGCTAAGCTTGGATGCGGTCTATCGTGGCGAGAGCACCATCTTTGCTGGCAGCCCTTTACTTCTCTAAGTGAGCGTAACATCTTCCACTGTATCAAGTTCTCTGTCATACTGTAAAGTCTTTCTCTTACTGTTTTAACTTTTGCTGCAGGTATGGCTGATGGAGAAGGTGAATCTTGTGCAAAAGCCTCCCACTGACAGGCACAATGCCACTACTTTCCTTTACTGCCCACGTTATTAGATATACGATACTGAGGCATTTTGGTGACAGTATCTTTCTTCTCTGACTGGCCGAGACATTACCTGGTAGTGCTCTTGATGACGGATTCCTGCTATGACTCTGACCACTATGGATCACCCTGGTGTTCTGCTGGTCAGCTTGCGTCAGTCTATCTTCTATTACCCCCGTCGGATCATACGGCAGCTTGGTCGCGATCAGATCATCTTCCCCAGCATTCGAGGCCGTTTGTTTTCATCCAAACCACGGGCTCCGTTTCTATCATCATATCAGGATGCTTGGCCATTCCGTTCAATGATGGAGATGCATGAGTTGCAGTGTTATGATCTTTTTGCTGAATACAACACATGGCTGATGCAGGATCGGGAGAAACAAGATAAAGAAGAAGGAACACAAGCAACAAAAAGAAGAACTTGAGGCCTCTTGCTTTATAGTTTTCACTTATTTTATTTGTAGAGTTTGGGACTTGCGTGCCCTTTCTTTTATTCAAAACTTTGTAATTCTGATCGAAGTAATGACAAACTCTCACTTTTATGTTTAAGATGGTTTAAATTTATCCAAAATTTTAATGACTGCATTATCAGAATTCAAAAATTAATTTGAATTGATCTTATTTAGATTCAAAATGGTTAGAGACAAAGAATGTGGCCGGACTTCTTTAAAAGAAGCTGTCTACGTATCCCAAAAAGATAGAATCAGGCCATAACGTAGTTCGTGCTCGATTTTCGCTCGGGTGTTGACATTCTCATTTTCTGATGCCTTAATTTTTGCGAAGGTCGCCCTTTTGAGTTTTCAGCTTTGCGAGCTGCTCTAACTTTTGCTCGAGTTGCCTTTTTCGATTTTTAACTCAGCGAGCTTTTTATTTTCTTTTTATTTTTACCTCAAGGATAGTACTTCTTGAGCTGATCGAGATTAACTGGAGTGGAGAGCACATTGCCATCCAGATCTATAATAATGACCACACCACCGGTCATGATGGTTTTGATCAGAAACAGTTTGGACCTATTTGGCTTGAACTTGCCTCTCGGGTCAAAAGATGGGAGCTCTGATTTCTTTGAGAACCAAATCTCTTTCTCTGAGGTCCCGAGTCTTGACCTTCTTATTGAACGCTCGAGCTATCCTCCATTAGTAACCTTGCACGTGGAATAGAGCCTGTAACCTTCTTTCATCGAGCTAAAGCAACTCTTCCATCCGGTTCCTCTGCCATTCTGCTTCTGAGATATTGGACTCAGCCACTACTCTTAGTTAGGGGATTTCCACCTCAATGGGAAGAACGGCTTTCATCCCGTACACTAAAGAGTATGGTGTTTTTCCTGTTGAAGTTCGGATTGACGTTCGGTATCCCCAAAGTGCAAATGGAAGGTGCTCTGGCCAATCTTTGTGTGAGTTGATTGTCTTTTGCAGGATTTTCTTAATGTTCTTATTTGCTGCCTTGACTGCTCCATTGGTTTACGGCCGATATGGCGAGGACTTATGAGCCACTATTCGGTATTCTTCGAAAAGATCAAGAACCTCTCCTTGGGAATGTGAGCCATTATCCGAGATAATTTCATGCAGTACCCCGTACGACAAATGATGTTTTACTTGATAAACTTAGCAACATGGGAGGCCTTCAATACCAAGTAGGAAGCTGCTTCCACCCACTTGGTGAAATAGTCGACGGCCACCAGGATAAACTCAAGTCCATTGGATACATTCGGGGTTACTCTGCCAATCACGTCAATGCCTCATATTGAGAATGCCCATGGTGACGTCAGGTTATATAGCTGAGACGGGGGAACGTGCATAAGGTTTGTGTGAATCTGGCACTTATGACACCTCCGCACGAACTGTATACAATATGTCTCCATTGTCATCCAAAAGTATCCATGTCGTAGGATTTTCTTGGCTAACATATTTCCACTCATGTGTGGCCCGCAGACTTCTGCGTGTATTTCTTTCATAAGTTCTTAGCTCACTTTCGTATTTTCACATTGCTTATTAACCCCAGAATATCCTCGTTTATATAATCTGCCACTGCAAATGATAAATTGTGCAGATAGTCTTCATATTGCCCTTTTGTCCTTCTTGCTGGCAAACTTGGGATATTCTCCTTTCCCTATGAAGTTCTGAATGTCAAGTACCATGGAAGTCCGTTAGTGCTTTCTTCAATAGCATCTCATATGTCAGCTTCCTCTTCTGCTCAATTATCAAAGGTCTCATCCGAACCCCAGGTGGTATGTCAATCATAGATGCTAGGGTGGCTAGTGCATTGGCGAACTTGTTTTGCAGTCTTGGTACATGAGTGGAAATCACCGATTCAAAGTACGGTAGCAGCTTCTCTAACTTCTAATGGTAGAGAATAAATGTCAAGTCCCTGACCTTCCATTCTCCTCTAGCTTGTGAAACCACTAGTCCTGAATCTCCGATGACTTCCAGCTTCCTTGCCCCTAGTTCTAAGGCTGCCTTCAATCCAGCTAAATATGCTTCATACTCAGCCTGATTGTTGGTGACTTCAAAATTGAGTTTTAGAGACAATGGGACATGTGATTCATCGGGAGTGATAAGAAGAACTCCTATTTCATAGCCATACTGATTGGATGCACCATCAAAATATAGAGTCCACTTGTCATCCCCGACTTTCATCAGTTGTTCATCTGGAAATTGGAACTCTGTATCTTCATCTCCTTCAACTGGTTGATCGGCCAAAAATTCTGCCACTGCTCTGCCTTTGAGTGACTCTCGAGTAACATATTGGAGATCAAACTTGGATAATAACAGCAACCATCGGGCTAGCCTTCCTATCAGTGCCGGCTTTTCGAATAGATACTTCAAAGGGTCCATCCGGGAGATGATATTTACTGTGAAAGACAACATATAATGCCTTAATTTTTGGAAAGCCCAAACCAAGGCTCAACATGTCATCTCTAGCGGCATGTATCGTACTTCCAACCCCGTTATCTTCTTGCTTAAGTAGTAAACACCCTTTTCTACTCCAGTTTCACCTTCTTGTGTCAACATACATCCCATAGCTGAATCGATTACTGACAAATAGAGGATCCACGGCCTGTCAGGTTTGGGAGGAGCTAAAACAAGAGGGTTTTGTAGGTACTCTCGTACAACATCGAAGGCAGCTTGACATTTCTGATCCCATTTGAACTTGACTCATTTCTTCAGCAAACAGAAAAGCGGCTCACAGGTAGTTGTCAGTTTTGCGATGAACCGACTAATAAACTGTATTTTACCTAGAAAGCCCCTGACTTCTCGTTCGGTCTTTGGAGGAGCCATTTTCAAAATGGCTTTGATCTTTGAAGGGTCAACTTCAATGCCTCGTTGCGTGGTCATGAATTCAAGCATTTTTCTGACAGTGACTCCAAATGCACACTTTTGCGGATTGAGCCTCATCTTGTATTTTTGAATCCTTTCAAAGAACTTTCGCAGTGTTGTGATGTGGCCCTGTTCTTGGATTTGACTATCATATCATTCACGTATACATCAATCTCCATATGTATCATGTCATACAGTAAGGTAGTGGTAGCCCTTTGATAGGTTGTCCATGCATTTTTCAAACCAAATGGCATCACACGATAACAATAGGTGCCCCAAGGTGTGGTGAATGTCGTCTTTTCTTTGCCTTCGGGATCCATCAGAATCTAGTTGTACCTGGAGAAACCATCCATGAACGACAACAAGGCATGCTCTGCTGTACTGTCTATTTGGACGTCGATGTGCGGTAGTGGAAAATCGTCTTTCGGGCTAGCCTTATTGAGGTCCCAAAAATCTACACAGACTCGGATACGACCGTCCTTCTTTAAAACTGGCACTATATTGGCTACCCATTTTGGATACTCGGTTACCATCAGGAACCCAGCGTTGATCTGTTTGGAAACCTCTTCCTTTATCTTCAAAGCCCATTCTAGCCGGATCTGTCTTTATTTTTTTGTTTGACCAGTTTAGCATCAAGGGATAGGGGATGTGGTGATGGACAATATCAGGATCAATTCCAGGCATATCTTTATAAGACCATGCAAATACATCTTTGAATTCTTTTAATAAAGTTATTAATTGTTCTTTTTCAACTAAGGATAAAGAAGAACCAATTTAAACATTTTGCGGATTAGTTTCATTACCCAAATTTATTGACAAAGTTTCTTCAATTATTGGTTGGGCATGCATTTCTTCTTCTCTTTTTATTAAAAATTTTATTTCTTCGGGGATATCCCCGTCGAATTTAAAGTCATCAAAAAGTGTATAAAATAAATCAAACAAAGCAGAGTAATTGAAAATCTTGTTTATTTCATTACAAACTGAGGAAATTACAAACCCGATGAAAAAAGCAGGAAGAGAAGCACCAACAGTCGTGCCTTGATTACAGGCTTCGACTCAAACTCAGACTCAGGATAGACGACCGCGCACATCAGAAGACTCAATTGTCTAATTCTTCACCTCTTTTGCAGTCGCATTGATGATAAGATGGGTGCAATCAGCTGGTGCGCCAAAATTCATCAAGAAATAGTTTGATTCAGTTATGTGCAGTTGAGCCATATTCTCTTGGAACAGTACTCCCAAGTCAGTACCATAAGGCTTGTCAGCCCAATCCTCTTCCTGAACCTTCTTTTCTTCCTTCTCTCTTTCCATTATTTCTTCCTCTTTCGTATCAGACAGCTAGTGGCTGAAAAAGATCTTCAACCCCAGTAGCTTTTGATTGGTCTCTTCATTGATCCACGGCTTCGGAAAGCCACAATACGAGAAATCTTTACCTTCCTTGACGAAGTGTCTATTGAGCGTCCCAGAATAATTGGCCTTTCGTCCCCTTCTAGACCCTTCCAGATCTTCTTCCGTTGGCTCATACCCAAGACTAAAACGGTGCAAAGTCTGTAATACTTGAATGGGTTCCGGGATTCCCTGCTGCTTGCGCCTTAATCCCATGCCTGGGAAAAAGGACATTTTCCTCATCATTGTTATGGCCCACGGGTTGACATACCTTTCTTCTTCATTCATCAGCATCTGAATAGCCTATTCTTCATCAAATCGAAAACCACTAAGCAACACGTCATCTTCGCTATGCTGAACTTCTAGCAGAGTTGTGCCATCTCCTCCTTTCGGGGGGGGGGGGGGTGAATACTATCATCTTCATGGATAGTTAAAACTGCCCCGTTCTTTATAAATTTCAATTTTTGGTTAAGAGTAGACAGTACCGCCTGAACATTTGGGTCATGCAGCCACGGCCTGCCCAGCAGCAAATTGAAGGAGGCCGACACATCTAGCACGTGAAACTCAACTGAGGTCTCTAGTAGTCCCACTGAAACGGCAAATGATACCAGTCCTAGTACATCCCTTCTTGTGTTATCATAGGCTCATACCCCTTGATTGCATGGAGTGAACTGGTCCGGCCTCATCCCTAAGCAGTTGGCTGTTCTCAATGGGCAAACGTTCAAGGTAGACCCATTATCAATGAGGGTAATTGGGACCCATTTTTTTAGGCACTTGACAGTGATATGAAGCGGCATGTTGTGACTTTTTCCTTCAGCGGGAAAATTCTTATCAAAAAAGGAAATAACTTTTAGTTTGGCGGCTGGCAGAACAAGCCCAATGAGCTGCTCAGGGGTTGCATCTATCGGGACACTGGCCTTGTTCAACACCTTCAAAAAAGCTTGTCTATGCTTATGTGACGCCATCAACAAGCCCCAGATACTGATGTTGGCCTACGTCTTTTTCAACTATCTTAATACAACATCATCCTCCTCCTTTTGCTTTGTCTCTTTTCCTTTTTCACTTGGCCGTCCCTTCTCTAGCTGAGCTTCCTTAAAATGTCGTTCACTTCTAGTTAGGTGTTCCACGTCGTCTTTGGGATCCCATAACCCTGGCATCACATTATCAGTCTGTCTTACTTCATTTACGTGCAGAGGGCTTTCAAACGCGCACAAATCATTCAAGTCACTAATGGCTGCCCTTTCCCTTATTTTCTCATCATCTTCAATAGACCATGTATTATCGATTTTCTCCCAGATGCCCACTTCAATAAAATTCACTTTCTGTTCACGAGCGGCCCAGAAATCGGTCCACTCGGCCCCGTCTGACTTTAGTACAACCCTTACTAGCCAATAGGACTGTATTTCATCGACATGTATCTCTACCTCAAAAAGTTAGAGGAGGATGATTCCATCGAGCACGTGGCCGAATCCATAGGGTCGGGCCAGATAATCTAATGGCCAGTCATCTTCTTCGTTACGCTTCTCCTCTTGTTGGTAGACTTGGATTAGCGGTCGATACCATTTCCAGGCATTATCATTCCATTCTTTCATCCTGTCTCGACTGCCTCTAATAATCATGAATGAGCATGCTGTCTGATCTTCGGTAGATGAAACATGAGAGCGTGGAAGGCATGCTGAACAGATATATTAGCTCGGGTCCTCCGATTCCCCCAAAGACATGTAATTTTCTCCAGCCTGCCTGGTATGATTCGGTAGTGGGTTGGTAGTGACATTTGGTTTTGGGGTGACAGATGGTGGTGGGATCACCTGGTTGTCAATGAGGTTTTGGATCTCGTGCTGGAGTCTCAAACACTTGTCAGTTAGGTGCTCGTGACCTTGGTGGAATGCGTACTATTGGGAAGCATTAAACCTTGGCAGTAGGGGTTCAGGAACAGGCATGGGGTCCAATGGCTTGATAAGCCCGTTCTCGATGAGTCGACTTAGGGCGGTGGATAATGAAATTTTGAGGGGGGTGAAGACCCTCCTTGGCTTTTGTTGCTGTTGGCTATTATCTGATTGTTGGGCATTATTGGACTGTTGGGCGGAACGAGATGGGTTCAGCAAGTTTACCTCGTTTGAGCAAGACACGAGGTTGGTTGCAGTGGATTAATTTTGGTTGGTTATGGGGAAAGCCCTTCTTGGTGGTTTCTAACTGGGTTCTATTTTTTCGATGTCACCAGATTAGATAGCGTCCTCAATTTGTACCACAGCATCGAACAACTGCTCAAAGGTGAAAAGCGGCTACGTGATGAGGTAGCGCTTTAACAGAGACTGTAGATTCTTAACCATAGTCCTCACCTGCTCTTTCTCAGTGGGCCTATTTGTCATTTTGGAAGCCTTACCCCTCCATCGGGTCAAGAAGTCAATAAAAGATTCCCTGTTCTCCTACCGGGTCGTCTCGAGCTCTCGGGTAGTTACATCCAGTTGGACATTGTAACTATACTGGCTAATAAAAATCATTGCGATGTCTTTCCAAGTTCTGGTTTTAGCTACATCAAGGGAAAGAAACCATTTCTGGGCTGCCCCAAAAAGAGATCAGTAAAAGAGCTGAGCCTTCAACTGGTCATCAATCCCCATTGGCGACAGGGTACCAACATACATTCGGAGATGAATTCTGGGATCTCCAGTTTCGTTAAATTTTTTCATGTCCGGCATTTTGAACTTTTCTGATAATTTATCATCTGGGAACAGGCAGAGTCCCCCTACATCGAGCATATATTCCTCTACTCCCTTAGCTTTTCTGAGGACCTTTTCTATCATGTCGATCTTCTCAATCAGTGCAGATTCTCTAGACTGCGCAGTGTTTTCCTCTTCGACTATCAGCTAACGAGGGTTCCGTGGTGGTGGTGGAACAACTTGCGGTCCATCGGGGACCTAATTTTCATCCCAAAAGTCCTTCCCATTCTCGTTAGTCTCGTTCGATTGTCCATTCACAATAGGGATACGGGCTTGAATTGCCCAAATATGTGCCTGACAATGCACTTGAGCCTAGGAATGTTGTTCTACGGCTCTCTGTATATCAGTAATCGCCCTCATTAGGGCTGCCAAATTCATCTCATTTTTGCTATTTTAGCTAACTCAGTCGGTTGTTCAGATACCCTACAAAGTCTTCCTGTCACCGATCTTTCCCAGACATGTGTTGACTGTACTTTTCTTAGCCCAATGGTAATCCAACAGAGAAACCTGAATCCCAAAAGTAGAGTAACTAGTATAAAACTCTTCACGGGTGAATATTCTAACAGCAAGTAGCCAATATCTCAGATTCTCAAAATAATGAATCATGAGCAGATAAACCCTAAAACCGAAATAATGCCTCTGTTGGGCTCAAATTAGCGGCGTAACGACGGCTAATGAGAAGATTAACCAACTTATGAAGGGAAGATTTATCTAAACGAACGGCACTCCGGTAAGAACATAGGACTAGACTAAGAAGGCCAATTTTGACTTAAAAATTTTAAGGAGAAACGAACAGCATAATGGTAAGAACTATCTTTCGCAGGTATGATCAGGGTAGCCTAAACAAAGGCAGAGGGAACCAACAACCTGGGACAACCCTGAAGGAGAGGAACTACCCTAAAAGCTTTAAAGCGAAACACGGGCATGGCCCCGAAAGAAAAACTACGATAAGAAAAACCAAATATGGTGAAAAACAAAACCTGGGTAAGAACTCGGAGAAAAAGCTAGCCTAAGCAAAGGGGGGCAGACGGCCCGGGTCGAACCCAAAGAAAGAATTAGCCTAAACTTGATCAAAATAATCCTAACAATATACAGACAAAACATACAATGAAGAAAAATACATAATCCTACTTGGGTTAGCAATACCTAATTTGGGGGGTTCTAAATTCACTATATGCAAAATGCTAGTTTTGGTCAATTTGAACATGGTACCTTCTGAATAGGGCCGGGTATATACCTCCCATGTAGAATATGGTCAAGCGGTACGCCCAAATTCTTTTGCTGCACCTATGATAGCAGACAGTCAGTAAGGCTTGCCCGCCTTTTCAGCAATCCCCGAAATGGCTAAACGATCGGGGCATCGGGTCGACCAGGCAGGGGGTTGAAGGACAATGTATATGCATGCAAAAATGCAAATGAAATTTTTTATTAAGAACCAATGATGCTTTCAAGTCTAGCCCTCTTATGTGATTTTGAAAACTAGTCCCTAGCAGAGTCGCTAGAAAATATTGTGGCATTGGGATTTAGGGGTCATTTTGAAAAATGTTCAAAAATAAGAAATTCAAAGAATGTTTAGAAAAATCCTTTAACACCTTTAAAATCAAAATTTGAAAACTCCTTTTGTTGAAAATAGAGTCGTCACTTAGTTTATGAGAAAAAACTAAAAAAAAAAATTGGCTATTGATCTTTAAAACGTTAGTTAGAGAAAGAGGGTTCGGAGACTAAGGTACGAATCAGAAAAGGTATTAGGCACCCCGTTCGCCCAACCGTGATGTTGGCCTCTACTAATCATCATAGGTTCCTTAATATAATTTCTCAAATGCATGCAAATAAAGAAAATAGAGGTGAAGAGAGAACATTTAAAATCAAGTATAGAAAATAGATAAAATATGTACATAACACTCTAAAATAGATAAGTCTCAAAAGAAAAATTCTAAATCCTATGGCATGCAATTTCTATCTAAAGGATACATGAAACACTCCCACATGTAATTTTATCAAAATGACTTAAACTAGTATGGTTCAAATAAAAGAGCAAAAAAAAGGGCTATTGAGGTAATAAAATGACTTAAACATGATTTGTTACAAAATAACTTAAACTATACTAAACATGTATTTAAAGAAAATAAGCAAAACATACATATTGCAAACATTCATTTAGAAAGAAGAACATGAATATGATAAGTACTAAAGATGAAAGGTGCATAAGGATTTGTCAAATAAAAGAAAACTTACCTAAAGTATCTTAACAAAGAGAGTTTAATCAAAAT
>JAOTRH010080640.1:0-17216 GCA_034768845.1 Heliamphora exappendiculata
CCCTATATATACGCGGGTAGGCTGAACTAGTTTGAGATTGATAGTTCATATATCATATATCAGAGATATCATATTTTATCTTTCAAGACGAAAGATATCGGGGTTTTACCGGTATGAGTTCTCAAAGGATCGTAGTTCACACTATGTTTAAGGATCGCGTAAGAGTGTAGAAGATCTAACTGGAGTTTCAACTTAGAATCAAGTCGTAGTTGAAGATTAGATCTACCAGAGGTATTCTTCTAAATTAACTTTGGTTGCAAGGGTTTTAGTTTGATCGTTCTTCGTCAAATGTTTTATTTGGAGCCTGTTACGGCATTTGCCCGTCCAGTTAAGTTTTTACAAAAAATCGTTTACAAAAATAATGATTTTGACAATTTTACCTCCAACAGTTTCAAGGTAGCTTTCACTCCAAAATAGCTTCAACTTTGGTTGAGTCCACGGCTATCCCTTCTTTAGACACCACAAAGTCCTAAAAAGTTCACTTTAGGTAACCAAAACTCGCACTTGCTAGCCTTAGCATAGAGTCGTGAATCTCTCAACTTCTGCAAGACAATCCTTAAATGTTGACTCATGCTCCTCCTCGATTCTTGAATACACCAAGATTTCATCTATAAAAATCACTGCGAACTAATCAAGATAGGGTTAAAAAAGCTTGTTCTTCAGGCTCATAAAAACTCCTAAGGCGTTGGTCAAGCCAAATGGCATAACCATGAACTCATAATGTCCATACCGCGTTCTGAAAGCTATCTTCGAGATATCTTCTTACTTAACTCAAAGCTGATGATAACCTAAGCGAAGATTGATCTTTGAGAAATAGACTGACCCTTGAAGCTAGTCAAAGAGATCAGTTATAGGGGCAAGTCATACCAATTCTTGATTGTTACATTGCTCAGCTGATGGTAGTCGATACATAATGGTTTTTGGAGTATATTTGGTTTCTTTGCATGGAAATGAACAAAAAAGCATGATGTCATCACGGTGCACGAAAGTGAAAGAAATTGCATAATGTCATCGTAGTGCACAAAAATGAATGAAAATACATAATATTATCGCAGTGCATGAAAGTGAAACAAATCACATAATATCATCGCGTTGCACGAAAATGTACGCTTTTTGGTGTGTTTGGTTTTTAGCACAAAAATGAACGAAAACACATAATATCATCGCGATGCATGAAAATAAACGATTTTAAAGTGTGGCTGCTTTTTCGAACAAAACTGAAGGAAATCCTATAGTATCATTGCAGTGCACAAAAATGAATGACTATATATAATGTCGTTGGGTTGCATAAATTTTAAGTGTATTTACTTTTTCGACCGAAAATGAATGAAAACATAAAATGTCATCCTAGTGCACGAAAATGAAGGAAGATGCATAATGTCATCGCGGTGCACTAAAATGAATGATTTTGGTGTGTGATTGCTTTTTCGCATGAAAATGAAGGAAAATACAAAATGTTGTTGCAGTGCATGAAAACGAACAATTTTTGGAGGGTGATTGCTTTTTTGCATGAAAATGAAGAAAGACACGTAATATCGTCGCGGTGCACAAAACTGAATCAAGACGTAAAATGTTATTGCGGTGCACGAAAATGAATGAAGACGCATAATGTCATTGCGGTGCACAAAAATTATAGATTTTTGAATTGTATATCCTTTTCAGACGAAAATGAACGAAAACGCATAATGTCATCGCGGTGCAAGAAAGTGAAAGAAATCGCATAATGTTGTCAAAGTGCACAAAAATGTATGATTTTTGGAGTGTTTGGGTTTCACACGAAAATGAACGAAAACACATAATGCCATCGCGATGCACAAAAATAAACGATTTTGGTTTTACTTCTTTTTTGCACAAAAATGAAAGAAAACACATAATATCATAGTGGTGCACAAAAATGTACGCTTTTCGGAGTGTTTGGTTTTCCACACGAAAATGAAGAAAAATACATAATGTCATCACGGTGCATGAAAATGAACAACTTTTTTAGGGTGATTGCTTTTTCGCACAAAAATGAAGAAAACACATAATATCCTCGCAGTGAACAAAAGTGAACGAAGACGTAAAATGTCATTATTGTGCACGGAAATAACAATTTTTGGAGAGTAATTGCTTTTTGGCACAAAAATGAAGGGAAACACATAGTATCATCGCGATGCTCAAAAATGAACGAAGATGCAAAATGTCATTATGGTGCATGAAAATGAACGATTTTTGGAGAGTAATTGCTTTTTGGCACAAAAATGAAGAAAAACACATAGTATCATCACGATGCTCGAAGATTAACGAAGATACATATACACTCTAAAAATGAACGATTTTAGAGTGTATATGTATTTTTGGTTAAAAATGAACAAAAATACATATTGTCACCATGGTGCACGAAAATGCTTAATGTTATCGCGGTGCATGAAAATGAACGATTTCTGGAGTTCGATTGGTTGTTTGCACGAAAATAAAGAGAAACACATAGTATCATCGCGGTGCACAAAAATGAACGAAGGCGCATAATGTCATTGCAGTTCACGAAAATAAATGGTTGTTGGAGTGTATTTTCTTTCTTTACACAAAAATGAACAAAATGAGATAATGTCATCACAATGCAGGAAAGTGAAAGAAATCGCATAATATCATCACAATGCACAATAATGAACGAATACACATAATATCATTGTAGTGCACGAAAGTGAAATAAATTGCATAATATCATCGCGATGTACGAAAATGTATGCTTTTTGGTGTGTTTGGTTTTTCACACGAAAATTAAGAAAAACCCATACTATCATTGCTGTGCACAAAAATGAATGTAGGTGCATAATGACGTTGCGGTGCATGAAAATGACTGATTTTTGGTGTATTTCCTTTTTCTGACGAAAATGAATGAAAATGTAAAATGTCATCACGGTGGATAAAATGAAGGAAGATGCATAATGTCATCGCGGTGCAATAAAATGAATGATTTTGGTGTGTGAATGTTTTCTCGAACGAAAATAAAGAAAAACACATTGTATCATCGCGGTGCACGAAATTGAACGGTGACGCGTAATGTTATTGCGGTGCACAAAAATTAAAGATTTTTGAAGTGTATATTATTTTTCGGACGAAAATGCATAATGTCATCGCGGTGCACGAAAGTGAAATAAATAGCATAATCTTGTCGTAGTGCACGAAAATGTACCATTTTTGGAGTGTTTCATTTTTCGAACGAAAATGAACGAAAACACATGTCATTGTGATGCACGAAAATAACCGCTTTTGGTTTTTTTTCTTTTTTGCACAAAAATGAAGGAAAATAGTATCATCGCGGTGCACGAAAATGCACGCTTTTTGGAGGTTTGGATTTTCATACAAAAATGAAGGAAAACACATAATGTCATAGCGGTGCATGAAAATAAACAATTTTTGGAGGGTGATTCCTTTTTCGCACGAAAATGAAGAAAACACATAATATATCCTCGTAGTGTACAAAAGCAAATGAAGATGTAAAATATCATTACTGTATACGAAAATAAACTATTTTTGGAGAATAATTGCTTTTTGCCACGAAAATAAAGAAAATACATAGTAACATCGCGGTGCTCGAAAATGAATGAAGATGCATAATGTCATTGCGGTGCAGGAAAATAAATGATTTTTGGAGCGTATATGATTTTCTGGATGAAAATGAACAAAGTCACATATTGTCATCACGATGCACAAAAGTGAAGAAAGTCGCATAATGTCTCCTCATTAATGCACGAAAATGTATGGTATTTTGAGTGCTTGGTTTTTTGCACGAAAATGAACGCATAATGTCATTGCGGTGCACGAAAATGAATGAAAATGCATAATGTTATTGTAGTTCACGAAAATTAACGATTTTTGGAGTATATTTGGTTTCTTTGCACGAAAATGAACAAAAAATCATAATGTCATACGGTGCACGAAAGTGAAAGAAATCGCATAATGTCATCACAATGCATAAAAATGAATAAAAATACAAAGTATCATCGCAGTGCACGAATGTGAAACAAATCACATAATATCATCGCATTGCACGAAAATGTACACCTTTGGGTGTGTTTGGTTTTTCGCTCGAAAATGAAGGAAAACCTATAGTATCATCGCGGTGAACGAAAATGAATGAAGACGCATAATGTCGTTGTAGTGCCCGAAAATGACCAATTTTTGGAGTGTATTTGGTTTTTTGAACGAAAATGAATGAAAACGTAAAAAGTCATCACGGTGAACGAAAATGAACGAAGACTTATAATGTCATCACGGTGCACTAAAATGAATGATTTTGGTGTGTTATTACTTTTTTGCACAAAAATGAAGGAAAACACATAATGTCATCGCGGTACATGAAAATGAACGATTTTTGGAGGGTGATTGTTTTTTCGCATGAAAATGAAGAAAGACACGTAATATCGTCGCGATGCACAGAAGTGAAAGAAGAAGTAAAATGTCATTGCGGTGCACGAAAACGAACGAAGATATATAATGTGTAATAACCCGAACTCATGATATGAATAGAAAAGAAAGAACATTTCAAAAGAAACGAAGTCTCGAACCTAAGTTCGGTAAGAAGAACTGGCTTGACCGATTAACCTTTTCGAGCTTGAGACCCGGGATAGAAAGGGAACTACATAAGCATATATTAAAGCCTTAATATTGAGGTTAAAAACTCAAGGTTATAAGACCAAGTTCTTTAAGACGAGTTAAGCATCGAAAAGTCTAAAAAACTCAAATTTTGACACATGAATATCCTAAATCAAGGATTTAAGTACAATTAAGTAGAAAAGGGCAAAATAACATCAAAAATGACAAAAATATCCCTTAGTGGCTGACCACCTTGGGAAGAGTGCCAAAAAGTAGATTTTTACTTTCTTTTTAGGTAAAAATGATGAGAAAGGTATTAAATTAAGAATTATGATGATCCAATACATGTGGAGAAAGTAATATACATAATAATATGGTGTTATATGTTAATAAAAGTAAACAAATCAATATTGAAGTTCATACACAACAAAATAAGTCAAAAGTCAGATATTGCAAAAATAGCTTAATTTGACTTTAAAAACTACATCTATTTAATTAATTGTTATGAAAACTATGATAATGGATGAAAATACTATATTTATCATAAACATACTGAGATAATAGGTCTCAATAGGAAAAGACACCAAAAAAATAAATCAAATTAACTTTTAATGCATTTTCTTGCATAATGAGGGCACAAAAACTGAGAAAACCCCCTTGATTGATGGGAGATTAGATTTTTGTCCCCCAAATTGACCCTTGGCTATGTTTATCTTCCCCATGTATGATGTTTAGCCCTCAAAAGTTGAATCAATTCAAATCAGTCTCATTAATTAAAAAGGAGAAAAGTGTCTTTCCATGGTACTTTTTGGTCCCTCCATGTACCCTAGCCTTTTCTTATTTAAAGGAAGCCAAACACCCTCTTCTCTATATGAAAATTTCGTGCAAGTGAGGGAGAGAAACTAGACCTCTTTGCACTTGAGTGTTTAGGTGAGTTTGAGGGAGAAAGAGGTAGAAGAAGGAAGGAATCAAGGTAGTTTTCGAAAGCTAAGTCCAAATCCATCCTCCACCCTCTTTTGATCTATCAAATAAGTAAGTAAAACCTGTAAACCTTATGTCTAAGATCTCTCAAAATATCTCCCAACACATCTCTTTAAACACTCTAAGAATCGAGAATCGAAATCAAACCAAAAATGCGTCGCAGTTGGAAATTTGGGGCAGTTATGATTATGGGTGATATGAAATGTTGTTTTGTGTTGATATCTTTGAGTTTGATGACTTATAAATGTACCTAAACCCTGATATTAAAGTCTAAAACACAAGCGTGCAAAACAATGAAACAAAAACTTGACATGACATAAATAAAAGACTTGGATCCTAAGAGGCTTAATTTTTGAGAACATAGATGTTTCTGCCCTGAACTTTGGAATGCCACAACTCAATGTATAAATTTGATCTAAGCATGTTCTTTATTTCCCAATTTATATTTTTGTGTTATCTTTCATCCAAAGTTGGTTGCAACTCATTTTCAAAAGTAGAACTTGAGATATTGCAATTTTACCAAAGTGTGTCATTTTCTAATCAGTCAGCATTACTGACTTGGAAACCCTATTTTAAAGTAAGATCCGAACTTTGGTCAAAATATAAAAGTTTTAGATAACATGTGTATCTATCTACCCACCTAAAATGAGTACAAAATATTGAGTTGTGATAGGTGAAAACCCCTTTGAAAGTCTCTGTTGAGTTTCATCCCTCAAGGGACACTTATGTCACATATTTTTATATAGCCGAAAACCCCTATTTTAGTGACCTATTCCAAAAGTGTTCTACATGAACTTTGTAGCAAACATATTTTAGTACTTTTTGCCCAAAAATCAGACCTTATAGCCTCGAGATGATTTTTCAAAACTGTTTCAAATCTTCTATCCAACACCGGCTCTGCTGAGTTTTGGCAGCTGATAGAAACTATTTTCTAAAATGACCAAAAAGTCTAACTTGTTCCAAACAACTACCCTTAGTTCTAAACATGAAACTTGTAGGGGACTAGTTGAACTAGAACATACTAAAAATGGGGCTCATTTGGACTTGATATGATACACCCCAAAATTGAGACCAACAGAAGAATGTTTTTGGTGAAATCTTGAGAAAAGTGCTGAACCGTTTTTTCTTAGGATGTTTTGTTCACCATTTTGCTTTAGGTTTTGGCCTTGGTGTTAAATATGAGAGTTGTAGAAAATAATTTTTTTTATCTAAATGGTATTTAAAAATCATAACATGATTCTAAGTCTAAGTACCTCAAGATGCCGCGGTACTTTAAAATTTAATGATTTGAAAGAAAGTAATAATGGTTAACCAAAATCGTCAAACAAGTGAAGGATTGGGAAAGCGTGTAATGCCCCTTAAACTTAAAAATCAAGTAACAATGGTCCCAAAAATCAA
This sequence comes from Heliamphora exappendiculata, assembly GCA_034768845.1. Taxonomy (NCBI): domain Eukaryota; kingdom Viridiplantae; phylum Streptophyta; class Magnoliopsida; order Ericales; family Sarraceniaceae; genus Heliamphora; species Heliamphora exappendiculata. Next base: position 6,958 of record JAOTRH010080640.1, read on the forward strand.
GAAAATATTTCATGGTCAGAATCATTTTAGTTTCACATGCTAAAGAGGGAGGATTCTATGTTAACGGTAGAGTCGTATTTTGCTTGTTAGGCGCAGAGGTTGTAGAACGCGGGGGTCTTGCTTAGTTTGTCGAGGGAGGCTCAGTTCATATGTGTATAATACAAGGTGAGTGTGCTTAGTTATTATCTTAAACTTGAGTTTATGTAAATGATGCTTAAAAATGCTTTGAAGCACATGTTTTGAATTATGACTAGTTTAACGATCGCATGAACCTGTTGTTTTAAAAGCCATGATGTTTTTAATTTAAGTGTTCCATCCATGATATTCTGAGCTAGCATGATGTTACTATGAAAGTATAGTTAATATTGTGTGGTTGTTCCAAAGTACTAAGTTACAAGAGTTTCTGGTCCTTTATATCCCGTTAGGGGAGGTTACCCAACTATGGGTTTTTTATTTGTCCCTATAGGGGAAGTTTTCCGTTAAGTGGGGGTTTTTGCCTTAAAGGCTTTTGGGCTGAGTCCCAGGTTTTAGCACACACCACTCATGCTTGGTGGAGAGTGGGCCTCATTCCATCACCTTGCTATTTGTGCATTGCGAATTGAGGTTACGGTTTCGTCGGAACTCCTAGTCATGAGGTTGACGACTACTTAGACGTTGTTAGGGTTTGAGTCTAGATTTGAGAAAGTGGTCATGCATTTTAGATTTGTGGCGGTTGAGCCAGAAACATATTTATGTTTGCAATACCTAGAAGGTTCTGTATAATCTGTGATATTTTTATGTTCAAGAAAATGTATCTGTTTCTATATTTTTATGAAAATTGTGATGAACTATTTTTAGAAAGAGTTTTCAGTTATCCTTAACTAAGTAACTGTCTTTTCTATTCATGATAATGCTAAGTGTGCTCTCCTGTAATCTCTGTGGTTACAGATACTAGGAACGACTAGGAGTTCATCCACCATAGGCGTTGTCGAGGAGTTTTAGTTCTGGTGTTGGGAATTGTTATGGTTAAGTTTTCTTTTTTTTAGATTTTAGTTTTGGCAGAGCTTTATGTATAAGACCTCGAAGATTTTTGATGTTTTAGAAGTAACGTATGCCCTTGGGATGGTAAATCCCTAATAACACATGTATACCTATCTTTACATTAAGGAGTTGTGGTTGTTTAAAAGTTCTCGATTGATCTCTTAATATCTTTATCTCTTATCTTTCTCTTTGGCCGCCGGTTGCGGTGGGATCACATTCCTTTATTCAGGTTTGGTGCCTTGCGGTAGCGGAGTGTTACATTTTGGTATCAGAGCTCTAGGTTATAGGTTTTGTAGACTTGTCAGAGTGTTGTCTATTGTGGACCATAGGTTAAGTGTGTTAGCTCGCAATTTATTGAGAATAGTAGTTTAGGCTTGGGGTTGTCATACATTTGCCTTCGGGCATCTAACTGAATGGCTTTGAGGTTCATTTAGAAAATGCGTTTTGCAGACGCAGGGTCCTAATTGAAAATCTCAGTAAGTTATCAGCTTAGGGAGATAACCCAGGAGAGGTCTTGTGTTGATGTCTTTTTGCGAAGTTTAAGTGGGTTTTCAAGTTAAGGGGGATGAACCTTGTGTCATTAAAACCTTTCGTAGACATTTTGTTCTTATCCTTATGTCTATAAGTTGGACTCCTGTGTCAAGCACTAAGTCATAGCTTTCATACGATTGAAAGGAGCATGGAGAAACTCGGACGGAGCGTCATTCAACCTGAACCGGTATAATGAGGCACGACTAGAAGAATCTCCACAGGTGGGACCGGTGGAACCTAATCCAATCGCTAAGATATTGGAAGCGATCGTAAGACTAACCGAAAGAACACTAGTTGGATCGCGATGCGAGCTAAGAGGGACAGTAACCCCTTAATCAAACAATTTAAGGATCTGGGTGCAAAAAGAGCTCATAGGAACCCTTAGCCCTACAGAAGTAGAAAATTGGTTGAAGGATGTCGTGCGTAATCTGGATAGGTTGGGAGTAGATGTAGATAATAGGTCTGACCTCGTAGATTTTATGTTAAGGGGAGAAACATACAACTGGTGGGAAGCCATGGAATGGTTCTTGAAGATGCTAGTGCCAAGAGTTGAACCTCCTGTACCCTAGAGAAATCACTTGGGATCATTTTGAGAAAATGTTCGATGTGCAGTACAAGCCCATAAACTGCAGACATGAGAAAGAGCTAGAATTCATCAACCTGGAACAAGGAAGGACAACTGTGGTAAAATTCTAGATGAAGTTTAAAGATTTGTTATGAAATGCCAGCCAGCTTATGCCTGATGAGGAGACAAGGTGTAGAAGGTTCAATAATAGATTAAGTTTTTGGATTATAATAAGGATGATGGTTCTCGAGATGAACAACTATGCAAGACGAGTGAACATAGCGCAAGATGAATTGCAATACAGGCTAGAAGGACCGATAGTTCTTTAGTTAAACAATTCAAGATTTTGGTTTTCAAGGAGTTTGTGGAAACAGTTAGTCCCGTTGACGCTAAAAATTACTTGAGCGGTGGAGTGCGCATTTTAGATAGACTGAGTTGTTCATGTGGTAAGTTCATAATAATCGATTTATATTCGTTTGACATCTAGACTCTGTAACTCGTATGAAGTTGGTATTCTATTTCTGTTGTGATATCGGTGTGAGTCGCAAGGAAGTTGCTTTCGAAAACTTGTTGTGACGTTTCCCGTTAGGGAAAACCTATTTAGATTAGTGCGTAAATGTTGCTTGTATAGGGAAGGAATTTTCTCATGGGAATGTGTGGACTCTATGTATGAGAAGTTGAAGGGTGATATAATTCTATTATTTCAGGTGGTGTTGCGAAGCAACTTAGTGTGAGTATGCTGGAGGAATAAGTGTTTAGATGAGAATAGTGGAAGCATAAGTGATACTGTACGAATTAATGGGTATGGTTTTTTATAAATTGGCCTTGAGTAAATCGAGTGTCTTAGTAAAATGCGGGTAAGATGAAATAGTTAAAGTGCAAAAGTGATTTTTGGTTCGGTTGTGCGGCAAAGAATGTGTGAAGGGATTGAGTGATGATGGTAAGAGATTTTACAATAAAGAGTTAGAATTGTACGGTTAAAGGATTGATTGGGTGAGTGGTGCGTATGTGATGGAAAGTTGCGAATGTATATTGTGGTATGACGAGGGTTGTGTTTGGGTTTGTAGAGATAAGCATATACCTGTGGAGCATTTAGTCTACGTGGTATGTTTAATCTTAGTGACCCATTAGGTTCAAGTGGCAATATTAGTCTTGATGGTCGTAAAGCTAGAGTGATAATTAAAAGTGTGTGTAAAGATTGTGTGTTGAAGATAGAAGATGGGGAGATGTTGGTAGATTTGATGCCTTTGGTTATGTCTGAGTTCGATTTGATTCTTGGGATGGACTAGTTGTCATCCTACCATGCGTCATTAGACTGTATTAGGAAAAGAGTAATCTTTGGGATATTTGGGGAGAACGAATTCGTTTTCCAAGGGGATAAGAATAGAACACCTATCCGTATCGTGTCGGCTATTAAGGATTCAAAGATGTTGAAAAAGGGTTGCCAAAGGTTTTGGCACATGTGATGGACGTAGAGATGGAACAAAAGAAGCTTTCGGAGGTACTGGTGATTTGTGAGTTTCTAGACCTTTTTCTAGATGATTTACCAGGATTACCCCCAGACCGAGAAGTGGAGTTTACGATCGATCTCTACCCGGCCATAGCGCTCATATCTATTCCTCCCTATAGAATGTCACTTGCTTAGCTGTTGGGATTGAAAGAACAATTACAGGAGTTATTAGAAAAAGGATTCATTTGTTCTAGAGTCTCACCATGGGGAGCACCTATACTATTCGTAAAAAAGAAGGATGGAACACTGAGAATGTGTATCGACTATCGACAAATAAATAGGATGACTATTAAGAACAAGTCTCCTTTGCCTAGGACAGACAACCTGTTCGACCAATTGCAAGAAGCCAGTGTTCTCAAAGATAGATTTGAGGTCAAGATACAATTAATTGAAAGTGCAAGAGTCAGATGTACCCAAGACTGCCTTTAGGACCCATTACGGGCACTATGAATTCGTGGTAATGCCTTTCTAGTTAACGAATGCGCTTGTGGTGTTTATAGACCTGATGAATCGAGTGTTTAGAAGTTTTCTAGACCAATTCATGATTGCATTCATAGATGACATTTTAATATACTCTCAAAGTGATGAGGAACGCATAGAACATTTGAAGATTTCTTTGCAAACCTTGAGGAAGTACTAGTTGTATGCAAAAAAAAAATTCAAAAAGCGTGATTTTTGGTTGGATCGAGTGGCATAGCTAGGTATGTTATATCAGGAGGGGGAATACAAGTGGACCCAAGGAATGTGGAAGTGGTAGTCAATTGGAAAAGGCCAACTAGCGTGGCTGAGATACAAAGCTTTTTAGGGTTTTCTAGTCATTATCGGCATTTTATTCGGGACTTTTCCCTGATTGCGAAGCCCTTGACTCGGTTAACTCAGAAGAATGTCAAGTTTGAATGGTCCAATGGATGCAAATGAAGTTTTCAAGAGTTGAAGTCCAAATTGGTGTCAACACCTGTAATTACCCTTCCGTCAGCCAACAAGGGCTTTGTTATTTATGGTAGCGCGTCACACCAAAGTTTGGATTGCGTATTGATACAACACAGGAAGGTTATCGCCTATACGTATAGACAATTAAAATCTCATGAGAATAATTACCCTACCCACAATCTAGAGTTAGCTGCAATCGTCTTCGCACTCAAGATATGGAGACAATATTTGTACGACGTCCCTTGTGAGATCTTTATGGATCATTAGAGTTTGAAGTATATTTTCACCTAGAAAGAGCTAAACTTGAGGTAAAGGAGATGGATGGAGTTAATTAAGGATTATGACGGCACGATTCACTATCATATGGGGAATGCTAACGTTGTAGCGGATGCCCTAAGTCAAAAACCATTTAGGAAAAACAGCGCATCTACAAGCTTGTACATTTTCTGAAATGCGAACGCTTAGAACCCATCATGCCATAAGAAAGAATGGAGGCCTATTAGCAATTTTGAGCATAAGACTAACTTTTTTACGTCAAATTCGAGCAGCTCAATTGGCGGATAATCAAGTGGTCAAGAGAAGGGCAAAAACAACGACTAAATGGAAGATAGAATTTGAAATTTGAAAATGACGTGTTGTGGTTCGATCACTGATAGTATGTGCCCAATAATAGGGAGTTGAGGAGGCAAGTCTTAGACGAAGCGCATAACTCAACATACACCATGCACCTAGGAAGTACGAAGTTATATAGAGACTTAAAGGAAATATATTGGTGAAATGGGATGAAGAAGGACGTAGAGAATTTCGTGACAGGATGTTTAGTATGCCAGTAAGTTAAGATTGAGCGCCAGAAGCCGACAGAATTATTATAACCGTTACCTGTATCTGAGTGGAAGTGGGAACATATTACCATAAATTTCGTAACTGGACTCCCGCGAACACCCAAGGGGAATGATACTATTTAGGTAATTATGGATAGGTTGACGAAGTCACCTCACTACCTACCAATATAAATGACGTATTCTGCAGATCGATTTGCATGGCTTCATATTGATGAGATCGTTAGGCTACATAGAGTACAAGTTTCTATAGTATTGGACATAGTCCCACGTTTTACGTATAGTTTTTGGCCAAGTTTACAAGAAGCACTGGGGACTACTCTAAAGATTGGCACGAATTTCCATTTGCAAACTGACGGTTAATCGGAGAGGACAATTCAAACCATAGAAGATATGCTTAGAGCATGCGTTTTGGACTTTACTGGAAGCTGGGAGGAACATTTGTCGTTGATCGAGTTCGCATATAACAATAGTTTTTCAGTCAACTATAGGGATGGCCCCTTACGAAGCATTGTACAATAGGAAATGTCAAAACCCAATTTGTTGGGAAGAAGTGGAAAAGAGGAAGTTGCTTGGACCTGAGATAGTTTAAATTTCCACTTACAAGATTAAGTTGATCTGAGAGAGATTAAAGCAATCGCAAGACAGACAGAAGAGTTATGTAGATAATCAGAGACGCGACCTCAAGTTTGTAGTGGGGGACCGTGCATTCTTAAAGATACCAACATGGAAGGGTATGATTAATCTAAAAGAGTTTTGTTCGGTAAGGGTGTGTGTAAGCCCGGTAAGGGTGTGTGTAAGTCCTACAAAGGTAATGTGCAAAGCTCGGTAAGGGTGAGGGTTGGTCTTCAAAAGTATTGAGTTGTAGTTCCTTTTAAGGGTAAGTGTTAGCCTTTAATGGCATTTTGATTTGTTGAATAGAGTCGTGTTAAAAACTATTAGTTTGAACCGTGGCTTTGGCTTTAAAGCCTTATCATGAAAAATATCCATGCCCCTCTAAGCGAGGTATGTAAATTTTGAGGACGAAATTTCTTAAAAGAAGGTAGATTGTAATAATCCGAAATCAAGATACGAATAGAAAAGAAAGAACATTTCAAAAGAAACGAAGTCTCGAACCTAAGTTTGGTAAGAAGAACCGGCCCATCCGTTTAACCTTTTCGAGTCTGAGACCCAGGATAGAAAGGGAACCACACAAGCATATATTAAAGCCCTAATATTGAGGTTAAGAACTCAAGGTTATAAGACCAAGTTGTTTAACAGAAGAGTTAAGCATCGAAAAGTTGTAAAAATCCAAATTTTGACACATGGATACCCTAAATCAAGTATTTAAGTACAATTAAGTAGTAAAGAGAAAAATAACATCAAAAATGACAAAAATACCCCTTAGTGGCCGATCACCTTGGGAAGAGTGCCAAAAAATAGCTTTTTACTTTTTTTTTAGCTTAAAATGATGAGAAAGGTATTAAATTAAGTATTATGATTATCCAATACTTGTGGAGCAAGTAAAATACATAATAATATGGTGTTATATGTTAATAAAAGCAAACAAATTACTATTGAAGTTTATACACAACAAAATAAGTCAAAAAGTCAAATATTGCCAAAATAGCTTAATTTGACTTAAAATACTATATCTATTTAATCAATTTCAATGGAAACTATGATAATGCATGAGAATATTATATTTATCATAAACATACTGAGATAAATGGTCTCAATAGGAAAAGACACAAAAAAGATACAACAAATTAACTTTTAATGCATTTTCTTGCATAATAAGAGCACGAAAATTGAGAAAACCCCCTTAATATATGGTGAATCTAATTTTTGTCCCCTAAACTAACCCCTAACTATGTTTATCTTCCCCATGATTCCTTGGTACTTTGATTTCTTCTTTCTTCTACCTTTCCATGGTGCTTTTGTTCCCTCCATATCCCCTAACATTTGTCTATATAAAAGATGCCAAACACGCTCTTCTCTATATGAAAATTTCGTGCAAGTGAGGGAGAGAAACCAGACCTCTTTGCTCTTGAGTGTTAAGGTGAGTTTGAGGGAGAAAAAGGTAGAAGAAAGAAGGAATCAAGGTAATTTTTGAAAACTAAGTCCAAATCTATACTCCACCCTCCTTTGATCTATCAAACAAGTAAGTAAAATTTCTAAATCTTATGTCTATGATCTCTCAAAATATCTCCCAACACATCTCTTTAAATATTCTAAGAATCGAGAATCAAAATTAAATCGAAAAGGCATCGTAGTTGAAAATTTGGGGCTGTTATGATTATGGGTGATATGAGATATTGTTTTGTGTTGACATCTTTGAGTTTGATGACTTCTAAATTTGCGGAAGCCTTCATATTAAAGTCTAAAACAAAAGCTTGCAAAGAAATGGAACAACAACTTGGCATGACATAAGTAGAAAACTTGGACCCTAAGAGGCTTAATTTTTCAGAACATAAATGTTTTTGCCCTGAACTTTGTAACGCCATAACTCAATGTAGAAAATTGATATAAGCATGTTCTTTATTTTCAGATTTATATTTTTATGTTATCTTTCATCCAAAGTTAGTTTCAACTCATTTTCATAAGTAGAACTTGAGATATTACAATTTTACCAAAGTGTGTCATTTTCAGATCAGTCAACATTATCGACTTGAAAATCCTATCTTAACGTAAGATTCAAACTTTGGTCAAAACATGAAAGCTAACTAACTCACTGAGAAACTTGGGTACTATAGCTATGTGAGAAATTTGGAGTGAATAACGGTGCGATCTGGGGGTTTCATTTCACGCTAAAATTAGGTAAAATGTAAACTCCAAATCGGTTTAGTGTTCTTACTAGTACTGACGGCTCAGAAATTGAATTGAAAGGGAATGATGATAGCTCCGATGATGAATGGTCCCTGACTGTTAGACGGTCCCTAGCAGTTCTCTCCAGTGTCGACAAACTGATTGAGACGGAAGAACAATTTGTTTGCTCAGGTCTCCAGCCATTTCCAGAGGAAGTATATGCAGCCATTAGTGCAAAAATACAAAGGTTGCAAGAGTTTATCCCCATAAAGCTCCCGGCGTCTCCCTTTGCTGCTGAAATTGACCCTGTAATAGAGAGCCCAAATCAACTCAAGGTTCTGAATGAAGATCCATTTCATGCTAGGGTTTCTTTAGAGAACCCGAAGGAGAATCTCCCCCAAGCTAGGTCTCCCCTTGTCGATGTTTCTTCGGTGATCCAGAATGGCGAGATAGCCGTTCGGAGATGGGATGCTCTGCTAACCTATCTGGATAACGAGTTTACAGTTGGAAAACTCCAAGGCTTTGAAAATGTAGCTGTTGAAGCCCTAAATCGCGTACGAAAAGGGATTAGCCCTCTCGAAAAGGATCAATTAATGATCATTGATGCCCATCTGGGGTACTTCAATGGAGGTCAACCAATTGGGCCTTGTCGCCTACGTACGACTCCTCTCTTTGATGAATCCTTGTCAAATTACCAGTCGGCGTCTGCTGTTGATGGGGTTCAAGACATTGGGGATAATGTCGAGGGTAGGCTGAAATGGTTTTCCAAGGAATTGAGTTATCGAATAGATAAGGCAAATTCAACTATCGTCCATGATGTGATTTTGCCGAGAGAGCTTCAGTCTGGTTTTCCCCGGGGAGTTGTTCACTCGGGGTCGAGGGGAGGTTTTCGGGGCCGTGGTTCCTACCAAGTGAGACGGGTGCCTCAGCCCCAACCAGAAAACGAGTGTGCAGAGCCTCCGAGTGCACGCCAAGTGTTTGACAGTAAGCCTAGCTGAACCTGGGCATCTTTGTTGACCACCAGAAGTTCCTTAGGTACCACCTACCTAGAGTATATTGCACCTGCAGACCTTGAGAATAGCAATATTGTGGATATTGGTGGGGATTTGGTCGATTCTCAAGAATGTGAGCCATGTCTAGTGGGATACTTCCTGGAAGCCAACATGTCTTTTTCGTTAGTTAGGGCAACGGCAAGAACTCTATGGAACCAAGAAGGCTTGTCCGAAGTATATGGTAATGAGAAGGGTTTCTTTTTCTTTAAATTTAACAGTATGGAAGCTATGGAAAGAGTTCTCCAGGGAGGGCCTTGGCATTTTTCGGGGAAGCTCCTTATCCTTAAAAAGTGGAGGAAACGGTTTCTTTTAGCTAAGAAGGCAATGTCCACGATTCCAATGTGGGTCAAGCTTCATGATCTACCGTTGGAATTTTGGAATGCTCAGTGTTTAGGTAGAATTGCTAGTTCCCTAGGCGTGCCTTTGTTTTTGGATCAGGCTACAGACTTAAAACAGCATATTTCCTATGCTAGAGTTTGTATTGAAATAGATGCGTCCAACCGTTGCAGCATGAGATCTCCATTAGGTGTGAAGGTGAAGTTGTTCCAATTCGTGTAGAATTCCAAGGGCTTCCAGCTATCTGTGTATCCTACAAGGCCTTTGGGCATGATAGTAGTAAGTGCCACAAGTACGTGCAGAAGGCAAGTGAAGAGACTCCCAATGTTCAAGCTGAATGGATTGAAGTTGGTAAAGAGAAAGTTGGCCATAGTGACTGGATTCTAGTTGGGAATGGTAGAATTGTCACTCATGATAATCTGGTTATTGGAAACTCTAGCCCTCTGGTCTTAGTGGAGAGAGTTAGAGCTGAGCAAGTTTCGGCCACTCCTGTAGATCCTCCCCCTTGTGTGGAACAAATTATAGATGTAGCTGAGGGGCCTCCTACTATGGATCTTACATCGTCAGCCGATGTGGGCGAAAGGGAGCAAGAGGCTCATGTGGCGATCTCTAACTCTTCTGTACGTCTCTTTGTGAGGCTACGAATTTATGGACCCCGATTGACGGGAAGCATGAATCCCCTCCCACCC
>JAOTRH010080651.1:0-17215 GCA_034768845.1 Heliamphora exappendiculata
CATAAAGGTATTAAACTATTGAAATCTATATAGTTTTCGTTTTTCATGAAAATCGCATACGTCATTTTTTACGGTCATGACGTCGATTAATAAAAACTTTTTTTCCACTGACATGATTTTTTTCCTAAAATAAAGGTTTTTCGTTGGCTATCCGATGATGGTTCGGTTGCGGTTCGACGACAGTGTAAAATGGGTCAAAAATTGCTTCAAAGTTCGGTGCGCGCAGTGGCGCCACAACAGAATTTCGGCCCTTTGAAGATTTTTTTGGGCCACTTCGACATCGTATTTTGGCACAATTTTTTTTGGAAATTATTGTGTGAGAAGAAAGAAAAAAAGAGGAAGAACACTTCAATCGAAATCGGTGCCCACACATCGTGATCATCGTAGTGCGTCCGGGTCATACGTGAGAAGATTGCAAGGTCGTCTTCAACGTATTTGGGATTTTTTGAAACTTTTTGACAAGTTTCATAAAAGTATTAAACTATTAAAATTATTATAGTTTTCGGTTTTCATGAAAATCACATACGTCGATTTTTACGGTCACGATGCCAGTTCAAAAAATATTTTTTTTCGCTGCGTGGCTCCCTCTTTGACAATGGTATCGAAGCACATTGAGGGCTTGATCTCATTATTAAATCCTGGAAACTCAAGACATAATTTGAGTTAGGTCCGAGAGTTTAGTTAGGACCTTTAGTGGAATAAGTTTTGGTTCGTACGGGAAAGGATCTAGCTCGGGGACAGAGTTAGGGATATCCAAATTTCTCGTACAGTTAACTCGAGTCCTATACTTCCTCGTGATCCCTCACGTAGCCCAATATATCCATGGATATTTTTCTTGTTGGTTTTGGTAATTATTTAATTTAATTGAATACCGGTATTGCCGCCGGGGACATTCAGAAATTAAATTAAATTAATGAGGGGCGGCTTTGGTTTTTGGCACACCTAGGAATTACTCTCTAAGTGGTCAGCCCTAGGAGATGGCGGGTTTTATTATTTATGTTAAGTATATATATCTTCATATCCTTTAAGGAATGAGAGAATATATACTTAATATCGTTTTTGATATATTCCTATATATTAAGAAAGGAGACTCCTTTTATAAAAACACTCACCCTAATTCTCCCCCCATAGCCGCCGCCCCCTCTCCTCTTAGGCAATTACTTTTTCCTTTTGGAGATTATTGTGTGAGAAGAAACCAAAAGGAGGAAGAACTCTTCGATTGGAATCGGTGCCCACACATCGTGATCGTCGTAGTGCGTTCGGGATATGCGTGAGATGGTTGCAAGGTCATCTTCAACGTATTCGGCACTTCTTGAAACTTTTCGACAAGTTTCATAAAGGTATTAAACTATTAAGATTAATATAGTTTTCATTTTTCATGAAAATTGCATACGTCGTTTTTTACGGTCACGTCAGTTCAATTTTTTTTTTCGCTCCAACAATTTAATAACATGAACGTATCAGCATGTTAGATATGTGAATGATGTATATATGTGAGCATAGTGGTTGAATCTAATGAGTGATAGTCCTGCCTTTGGGCGTTTGGATTAACAAACTTGGGAGCCAAGTTAGAAGCGCGTTTAGATGACGTGATTTTTTGTAAGAAATCTTAGTAGGTTATCTAGATTGACGTGTCATTCTTGTTGGTTCTCCCCAGTATGTGGGGTTTTGTTTAGCATAAACCTATGTGCTTATGTGTTAACATACTTATATGGTTTATGTTATGTGCTGCATCTCATGTTCTGTCTTTTTCATAGAGACGCGATGTATGCGAGACAAGGGCGAGGCCGTGGTAGAGGTCGTGGCCGTGGTGTTGGCCAAGGGGATGTTCCTATCCCTGATGCTGGGGATATAAATGCTCCTCTGGGACCGATGGACGCGACGAGGTTGTTGCGCGTGCTGGTGGGTTCTATCCAGCAGCAGGTTAGAGGTGAGATTGTTAGAGATAGAGAGGGAGTGCCTGAGGCGAGGGCTACAGTAGCGATGCGGGAGTTCAAGCACATGGATCCACCTACTTTTGCAGGAGATCCTAATCCTATTATGGCGAAGGAGTGGCTGGAGTTGGTGACTCGGATCCTGGACACATTACAGATTGAGGAGGACGAGTTGCGGGTTTCTTTTGCTGCTTTCCAGCTGAGGGGTGCTGCTCGTGCATGGTGAAAGTATGCCAGGACCATTGTGGGAGTCACATGGATAGTCTTTACAGGAGTGTTTCTGGAGAAATACTTCCCAGCTTCGAAGAGGGATTTGTATAGGGAGGAGTTCTACACTCTTACCCAAGGAGCCATGGATGTCATGTAGTATGAGGCCAGGTTTACGAGCTTGTCTCGGTTTGCACCAGAGTTGGTGAGCACAAACGAGCTGTGATCTATGAGGTTTGAGCGGGGCTTGAGGTCAGCGATCAAAGAGCATGTGGTTGCGATGGGATTTTGTGTATTCACAGAGCTAGTAGAGGCAGCAGCCAGGGTTGAGAACACTATGACTGAGATTCGAGCTTCCAGAGAGGCTAGGATCCCACCGGGTGAGAACGAGGCACAGACTGGTGGGTGTTCCAGCAAGAGGCAGAGGTCCTTTAGTCCTAGCTTTCATTCATCTGGATTACCACATCAGTTCTCTACACCATCACCATAGTGGCTTCATCTGGGAGGCCAAAGCAGAGGGAGTTGATTTGTTATCAATGTGGATAGCCAGGGCATCGTGTAATAGATTGTTCACAGCCGAGGCAATACCCAGATTCACGATTGAGGCAGTCTCAGAGTCCCATACCGGATTAGTCACAAGGGAGAGGGCCGCCTACTTGTTTTGGATGTGGTCCGACGGGACATATTCGTAGGACTTGTCCCTATAGAGATGGTGCACCGAGTACAATGGGCACACCAGAGGGTTCGTAAGTGCAGGAGGGACAGCAATATCCTGCAGTTCAAACTTCCCAAATGGCATGTGGGAGTACGTTAGTTCAGTCGGTGCGGCAGCCGATAGTGCCGAGCTATGGTGGACAGGGTAGAGCGACACTGCCACAAGTGTATTCTCTTATAGCTCCTAGTTCTTCCAGGGCACCAGTTGTGCCAGATGATACAGATATGCCTTTAGCGAGTAGAGGTACTTTCTGAGTAGGTAGGTTTTGGACCAATTCCTTTGTTGCATCTGTTTGGGAGTTGGTGATAGATTCCGTGGGTGCTACGCTGTTGAGGCAGTGGCTGGTGACAATGTGAGGTTGAGGTGTGTTGTAGATCCCGTGTCTTTGAGATAGTTGGCCGATGTCTAAGATGCCTGACCTTGTTTGACTATATCCTAGGAATGGCTTGGCTGACCATCTCGTATTCCTGTGTCGATTGAGATCGACGGTTTGTTGTTTTGACCTTGAGTTGAATTTCGGGGGCAAAATTCCTTTAAGGGGGTAGAGTTATGAGACCCTGACCCGTTTTCCTCTTCGGCATTTTTTGGCACGCATTAGCATTTTTTCTTTTGCATGTTTAAATGCTTTTTGATGCATGATTGAAATTAGATATGCATGCGGGCAGCTTCCCAGGGGCTGTGGGGTGTTGCGGCATGAATTTTGAAAAAATTCAAAAAAATATATTTTGGAGGTCTATAAATATCTAGAGTTAGATATTTTCAAAAGTTATTTTCAAAATTTTTTCAATAAGTTTCTTTTTTCTCTCTGCCTTCTCTCTATGTTCTCGGGGGCCCATGGCTCGGCTTCTAACGATCAAACAGTGGATTCCTGCTATTGGCACAGTGGGCTACGCGTTCATCTAGATGAAATTCTATTCTGGTGAGGCTCGATTTTGCACGTAGTTCGAGATGTCGAGTTTTTAACTCACCAAGGTAGGATTCTATACTCTACTACTGTATAAGGATGCTACGTGTAATCGTGTGTGTTTTTAATGGTTAGATTATTGTAGATATGAGTTTGTTTTATGTTAGGTTTTTGGGCTTCAAACCCATTTTTTGGCAATTTCGGTGGATGGAATCGGATGTCGGTTGTTTTTTTTGAGGTCTTGGTGTTAGGCTTGGGCATGTGGATGTTCGAGGGTGTTGGATGGGTGTTCAGAGCTATTGATTTGAGGTCTAAAAGACTGAACCCGTAGCTCAAAAACCTATTCTGCCTCAGTTCAGTCGATTGGACCGTGAGGTTCGGTCAACTGGATCTTGGTTCTTGGGTTCGGTCGACTGGACCGTGGGGTTAGTCGACTGGACAGTGTGTTTGGGCATTCTGGGCTTTTCCAGTGTGTTGTTCAGTCGACTGGAGGTTGGGGTCCAGTTGACTGAACTTGGGCGGTGTTGTGTTTGTGGTTTTGGTTGGTTTCTTGGTTTCCAATTGGTTTCTTACGGTATTCAGTTGATTAATTATGGGGTTAGTCCATTGAAATACTGTTAGATGCCCTTTGGGGTTCGATTGGTTTGCGGTAGCTTTGGGGGTTGTGTCGTAGCCTATGGTGTTTTTGTGGTGCCATCCTCGGGTGTGACGTGCATGGTTAGATACGGGTTGTTGGGGAATGGTTATGTGAGTGGCGCTTGCGCATCGTTGGTTGTGGGGGGTTTTAGGGCCCGTGGCACCTTTGGATAAAAGGTGGTGTTAGTGACCTCATGATTTGAGGGGTTTGGTGTAGCCTTTCAGTTATGCTTGGTTGTGTGGGTTGCCGGTTGTCCCTGTAAGTGGATGTCGGGTTTTGTGGCGGGTGATGTCAAGGTTTGAGGTTATATGGCTATGCGTGCTTATAGCTAGCTTTATGCATTTATAACTGTGATTTATTATGCATGGAGTACGTAAGTAGAATACATGATTTTGGTACCGTTATGTGTACCGCAGTTGCATGCTTTAAAACTTAGATGTTTTATAGGCATGGCTATGTAGAATATGAGGAACGAATGCATGTGATGCATGTTGTATGAGTTGCAGGTGTTGTGTGAATCGCGTGTGTAACATGTGACGTGATTTTTGTAACGTAGTGATAGTACGTGGCTTTTTGCATTTAAACACTGGTTTAGTATGCACATTTTGATGCAATTTTATCCCGTGGTTTAGGCATGTGTAGGGATGCCTATTGATACGTAGAATTATATCTGTATTGCATATCTGGGGCGGATATTGGTCTCTCAGTGAAAGTCCGTAAAGATATGCATATGTGGGACAGATATTGGTCCCTCGGTGAAAATCCGTAAAGATATGCACATATGGGGTGGATAGTGGTCCCTCGGTGAAAGTCCATAAAGATATACACATGAGGGGCGGATAGTGGTCCTATGGTAGAATTCCGTGAAGATATGTGATGAGAGCAAATATTTGTTATACGGTGAAAGTTCATGAAGATGTGTGTGTTGCACGGGTTGCGTGCATTGTGTGTGTTACACAGGTTGCGTGCGTTAGGTGTGTTACACGAGTTTGTGCGTTGGATAGTTGGGGGTTGTGGTCCTTCGATGAAAGTCTGAGAAGTTACATGGATTGTATGAACTGCATTATCGGACGGATAGACCAATTTTCAAATTATTTTTAAGAGTCATGTGAATCGCGATCTAAAACCCCTTTCTCACATATTTTCAAGGCTCCTGTGAGTAAGCCAAAAGAAGGTTTGTATCCTCACTTTTCCGTTTGCATGTGAAAATTATTTTTAAATGCTTGAAAGAGAGTCTAAAACTGTACCTCATTTTTTTAGCATGTTTAGCTTATACTGCATGCCTGTCTAATTTCTATTGAGCCTTGGCTCACGGTGTGAGATTTGATTTTCTTCAGGTACCGGTCATGCAAGTTGATCTGGAGGTACTTGAGAGGTGAAAGAGCTATAGTCTTCCTTTTTATTCTTTGTTACATGTATGTTGTAACATGTTTTTTGGCATTGGGGCCGTGTAATGTTAGCCATTTGGCGATTATATACAATGTATGTATGTTTTATATTGAGAGTGTATGCTCGGGTTGGTTGTTTGTACCCAGGGTGTTTCACGTGGCCCAGAGTTTGGGGCATAACAAACTACATAGATGAAGGGAACATGCAAATTGAAATTAACCCAGCCACTCCAAGAGATAGAAAGTGGAGAGAGAAAGGCTGAGGATTTAAACAAAATACCTTAATCGCAAGTGAATCCTCAAGTCGGGGAGTGGTGATCAGTAGTCTAATCCTCGGGCAATGCTCTAATCTTAATGTAAGGGTAAGTCGAGAATTCAATAGGGTGTTAGCGTTAGTGATTGTTCTCCCTTGGTATTCTAGCAGAGTGTCAGTATCAAAACTCTCTCACCTTTCGACCTATCAGAATTTCGATATCAGAATTATCCTCCCCAAATAATGTTCATCAACCAATGAGGTGCTGGCACGTTTTGGGACACGTCATGCCATTTGGAGTTGGCGATCGCCATGCTGGAAGTTGGCGGTCGCCACAAAAGTGAAGCTTCCAAGAAGTTCTTATGGCGATCACCACAATGGAGTTGGCGACCCCATGGTTCAAAGTTGGCGATCGCCACCTTTGGCTAGGGTTTCCAAGAGGTTTTTTTTGTGTCGCCTCAATGGAGTTGGCGGTCTCATGGTTCAAAGTTGGTAGCTCAAAGTTTGGACAACGTAGGTTCATTGGTTTGAAAGTTTTGATTATTAGGTTCAAATCACTGAGCTTAGATCACCTCTCGAGAATTGTTTAGAAGCACTATTTCATTTTTTTTTATCATCGGATACACACGGACCAACCTAAGATTGGCGGGGTCAAATTGGGGTGTCTACAATTATCTCTCTTTGATATAACTTGCATAACAATGCGTATGCCAGTTATATCAAAGATTCAAAGACAACATCCATTTGAATGAGCCGTAAATCTTAAGCCACAAACATATAAGCATGCATATGATGCTAGTCATACAAGAATTTCCATTGAGCTGCCTACGTACCTCTTTACTAGGGATCAGATCAAAACGTAGTTCGTGGGGTAAATGCATAGATGCAAAATACTAAACATGATGCAGATAGCAACATGATGAAACAATACCCTAAAAATCGAGTTAAAATTTTAAGGGGGCACAATCAATCACACTAGCCAAAGATTGAGTCAAGATCTAAAGGTGGCACAATCAATCAAATAAGTCAAAGATCGAGTCAAGATCTAAGAACTCTACTGGGGATAAAATAATAGAAACGATTGAGTCAAGATCTTAAAAATTTTCTTAACCGGGAAAGCAACAACGAATTAACTAGGTTGAGTTAAAATCAAAAAATTCAGAACGATAACAAAATAAACATAACTAAAAGTCGAGTCAAGACTTAGAATTATTCTCAAAGGGGAGCAAATCACAAATCAATAGGTAGAGTCAGGCCTAAAAATTCGAGATGAAAATGAGATAAAAACAAATAAAAAGTTGATTCAGACTTTAAAATTAAATTTATCGGGAGAAAACCACAAATTAATAAGTCTAATAAAGACCTAAAAATTCACAATGAAAATGGGATAAAAATAATTAAAAAGTTAAGTCAAGACTTTAACATTAAATTTATCGGGAGAAAACCATAAATTTATAGGTTGAGTCAAAACTTAAAAATTCATAATGAAAACGGGATAAAAATAATTTAAAAAGTCGAGTCAAGACTTTAAAATTAAATTTATGGGAAAAAAATCATAAATTAATAAGTTGAGTTAAGACCTAAAAATTTAGTACGAAAACGAGATAAAAATAATTAAAAAGTCGAGTCAATACTTTAAAATTAAATTTATCAAGAGAAAATACCACGAATTAATAGGTCGAGTCATGACATAAAAACTCGGGACGAGCACGGGACAAATAATTAAAAGTTGAGTCAAGACTTAAAACCATTTTCATCATATAAAAAACCATGAATTAATAGGTCGAGTAAAGAATTAAAAACCCGGGACGAGAAACGGGATAAAAATAATTAAAAAATCGAGTCAAGACTTTAAAATTAAATTTATTAGGAGAAAACCACAAATTAATAGATCGAGTCAAGACCTAAAAATTTGGAACGAAAATGGGACAAACATAACTAAAAATTGAATCAAGACTTAAAATTATTTTTATCGAAGAAAACACTGCAAATTAATAGGTCGAGTCAAGATCTAAAAACTCGGGACGAAACGCGGGATAAAAATAATTAAAAGCCAAGTCAAAGCTTAAAACTATATTCATCAGAATGATAACCACGAATTAATAGGTAGAGTCAATACCTAAAAACTCGAGACGAAACACGAGATAAAATTAATTAAAAGCTGAGTTAAGGTTTAAAACTATTTTCATCTGAAGGAGACCACAAATTAATTGGTCGAATTAAGACCTAAAAACTCAGGATGAAACACATGATAAAAATAATTAAAAGCCAAGTCAAGGCTTAAAACTATTTTCATCGGGAAGAGATCACGAATTAATAGGCTGAGTCAAGACCTAAAAACTCGGGATGAAACACGAGATAAAAATAATTAAAAACCGAGTCAAGGCTTAAAACTATTTTTATCGGGAAAAGATCATGAATTAATAGGTCAAGTCAAGACCAAAAAATTTGGGACGAAGCATGGGATAAAAATAATTAAAAGCCGAGTCAAGGCTTAAAACTATTTTTATAGAGAAGAGGACCACGAATTAATAGGTCAAATCAAGACCGAAAAACTCGGTACAAAACATAGGATAAAAATAATTAAAAATCGAGTCAAGGCTTAAAACTATTTTTGTGAGACCCTGACCCGTTTTAATTTTGCGATGTTTCGATGTGTCGTTTCTTATTTTTATAATAGCATGTTTATTTGTGTTATGCATGTTCTAGTTTAAAAATATATGTTAGGTTTGATGTCAGGACCGTTGGGCATTCTGGTTCAAAAAAAAGATATTTTCAGTGGACCCTATAAATATCAACCTTTGGTTAGATATTTATAGATTTTGAAACTTATTTCCTTTCTCAACCAAAAACTCCACCTTCTCTCAAGATTTTCTTTAGGTTCGAGCTCGGGTTTTAACGATCGGTTGGTGGATCCTTGTTATCCTTGCCGAGAGCTTCGCGTTCATCCAGACGGAATCTCGTTTTGAAGTTCATTTTTTCATGGAGTTTGAGGCATCGAGTTTTTAACTCAACGAGGTAGGATCGTAAACTCTCATATCTTAAAAGGATACTATATGGAACTATATGTGTTTGCCTCAGTGCAGTTTTTATCCTTTTTGAAAATGTTCATGCTTCGATGGAGGATCTTGGTTTATGTTTTTGTCGGCTTGTCTTTTGTCCTAAATAAACCCTCGATGGTGCCTTTTTACATATGTTTTTTTTTCTAACCCAAAACGGTTGTTTGTAGGTGTTTCGCCTTATCCAAGTTTGGGGTGTTACAAATGGTATCAGAGCTCTAGGTTCGAATACCTAAGATCCGTGAGAAGATGGTGCATCACCTTGTGAAGTTAATTGTGTGTGCTTAATTATATGTGTTTAGATGTTTTGATAACATGAATGTAATAACTTGTTGAGAATAAGAATTTTCTGTATATGTGAGCATGGGGGATGGATCTTAGGTTTGATTAGTCTTACCTATGGGCATTTTGATTAACAAACTTTGAAGCCAAATTAGAAATATGTTTGGCCGACGTGTTTTCTGGCAAGGAATCTAAGTAGGTTATCTAAATTGACACGTCACTCTCATCGGTTCTTCTCGGTATGCGAGACGTGTTTGCATGATCATATATGTCTAAGTGTTAGCATGATTATATGGTTAATATTTATGTTAATGCGATGTGCTGCATCTTATGTTCTGTGTTCTTTTCATATAGAAGTGATGTCTGTGCGGAGAGGACGAGGCCGTGGTCGAGGCCGTGGCCATGGTTTAGGCTAAGGGAATATGCTAGTCCCTGATGTTGGGGATGCAAATGCTCCCTACGAACCGATGGACGCGATAGAGTTGCTACGTGAGATGGTAGGCTCCATCTGTCAACTAGCTGAGACTACTAGGGAGAGAGAGAGAGAGAGAGAGAGAGAGAGAGAGAACTCGAGCCGAGGACAACTATAGCGATGCGAGAGTTTTAGCATCTTAACCCTTCTACCTTTACTGGGGATCTTGATCCCATGGTGGCTACAAAATGGTTGGGGCTTGTGACCCAATTTCTGGATACATTGCAGATAGATGAGGAAGATCTAAGGGTTTTTTCGTCACTTTCTAACAGAGAGGTGACGGCCATGAGTGGTGGAAATATGCCAGGAATACTGTGGAGGGCACGTGGGCAGCTTTTACAAGGGTTTTTCTAGAGAAATACTTTCTTGCTTCCTCTAGGGACCTATACAGAGAGGAGTCCTATACCTTCACTCAGGGGGTGATGAGTACTATGCAATATGAGGCCAGATTTACCAGCCTGTCCCATTTTTCACCAAAGTTTGTGGTTACAGACGAGCTACGTTAGAGGAGGTTTGAGCGGGATTTGAGACCTGCTATCAGGGAGCGAGTGGCAGGACTGAGATTGGGCATTTTCATAGAGTTGGTAAAGTCGGCAGCAGTGATTGAGAACACTTTGAGTGAGACTAAGGGTTCCTGGGATGTCGGGGCATCGCAGAGTGGAGTAGAAGCACAGTCAAGTGGGCACTCTAACAAGTGGCAGAATTCCTCTGGCCATAATTTTCATCCTTTTGGATCACGACAGTAGTCTTCGGCACTGATACTATTAGTGGCTTCTTTTGGGAGGCCAGATCAGTATGAGTTCCTTTGTTTCCGATTCAGGCAGTCAGAGCATCATGTGATGGATTGCCCGTAGCCAAGGCAGTCCCAGGGTTCAGTATTGGTTCAGTCACATGGAAGGGGGCCACCAGTCTGTTACGGGTGTGGCCAGTCAAGGCATATTCACAGGACCTGTCCTCAAGGAGGCAGTGTACAGAGCACAACAGGTGCACCAACTGCCTCGTCTGCACAGGATCGATAGGTTTATCGACAGCAATAGCAAGCAGTTCAGATTTCCAAGGTGAAAGACGGGGGTACCTTAGTCCAATCAGTACGACAGCCGATAATCCTGGGTTATAGTGGGCAAACTAGAATAACACAAGGCCGGGTGTATGCCCTTGCAAACCCCAGTTCTTCCAAGGTATCGATCGTGCCTGATGATATAGTTGGTCCAATGAACAGAGGTATTTTCTTAATGTGCAGATCATAAGCTAGTGTCCTTACCAACATGGGAGCATTGCGTTCCATTGTTTCATCTATTTAAGAGTTGGTGATGAACTCCGTGGGTAGTGCATGTGTGTAGAGACCTCAGTCGGTGAGAATGTGGTGTTGAGATGAGTTTGTAGATCATGTGTCTTTAAGGTAGTTAGCCGTTATTTAGAATTTGATTTCATCATGACCACATTTGACCTTATTCTATGAATGGTTTAGCTGACCACCTATCGTGCCTATGTCAATTTTGATCGACGAGATTGTTTTTTTTTTTACCTGGTGTTAAATTTTGGGGACGAAATACCTTTAAGGGGGTAGAGTTATGGGACCCTGACCCGTTTTAATTTTGCGATTTTTTGACGTGCTGTTTCTTATTTTTATAATAGCATGTTTATATGTGTTATGCATGCTCTAGCTTAGAAATATATGTTGGGTTGGATGTCGGGACCATTGGGCACTATGGTTCAAAAAAAAAATATTTTCGGTAAACCCTATAAATATCAAGCCTTGGTTAGATATTTATAAATTTTAAAACTTGTTTTCTTTGTCAATCAAAAACTCCACCTTCTCTCTAAATTTTCTTTGGGTTCGGGCTCGATTTTTTACGATCGGTCAGTGGATCCATGTTATCCTCGCCGAGGGCTTCGTGTTCATCTAGACAGAATCTCGTGAAACTATAAGTGTTTTTACCGTGTATAAATGCATGAAAAGGTGCTTTATGTTCGAAAAAGTTGGGTTTTGTTCTTGAAACAGATTTAGTTGGATGAAAAGGGTTTTTAAATTGTTTTTCGATTTCTTTCGAGGTTGTGGGCTTGTATATGTCTGTGGGTTTCAAAAACATGTGAGTTTGTGGGTTTGATTTGGGTTGGATCTTGAAAAAGGGTGAAAGTTTGTCCGTCGCGTTAGGATTTTTTCAAAGTTTAGTCGACTGAAGTGGGGAGTTCAGTCGGCTAAATGGACAGTGTATGAGTTCGGTTGATTGAAGAGGGTAGTTCAGTTGACTGACCAAAGACACAAAAAAATTTGTGAAATTCTAGTAACTTTTCAATCAACTAAATGGGGTGTTTCAGTCGACTGGACTCCTGTAGGGGGTGTTTTTCTTTCTTTTTCGCTGGTTATGGTGAGGCCTTGGGGCTTTGTTTTTGTTTTGTTGTCGTTCTTCGGGGATGATGTGGTTGTGTAAGTGCGTAAGGCGTGGTGTTGTACATGGTTTGTACATTAAAACTCTGGTTTTATTCATGCACAGTGAGGGACGAAAAATGTGATCATGAAGTTGCATGTGTTGCGTGTATTGCGCGGGTTGCGTGTGTTGCGCAGGTAGCATGTGTTGTGCGTGTTGCGCGGGTTGTATGTGAAGCATGATATTTTTTCATGATTGGGTGAATGTTAACTCTGGTTGACGATGTGTTAGATGGGGCTGTAGTCCTTCAGTGAAAGCTCAAAAAGGTACATTAGATGGGGCTGCAGTCCTTCGGTGAAAGCCTGAGAAAGTGTATTGCATGGATTGCATGTCAATCATCATGAATTATTATGGAAACTATTTTCGAGGCTCGTGTGAGTCAAAAATGTTTTATATCTTTTCGCATTTTGTTTTGACCATGTAAAACCTTTTTTTGTGGCTGGGGAGAGTCGTAACCCTCATATTATCCTGCTAGCATGTTTAGCTTTTGTTGCATGATTGTCTAGTTTCTGTTGGATTTTGGCTTACGATGTGGGATTTAAAAACGTTTTTCAAGTACATTGGATCATGCAGGTTGATCGGGAGGACACAACTGGGGCAGAAGACCTATAGTATTTTTTTTGTTTCTTTTGGATCATGTAGTGTTTTTCATGTTTTTGGTTGTGGAACCATATGTTGTAAGCCAGAGGGCATTATATTTAATGCATGTTTGATTTCTTATCTTGAGAGTGAAACATCGGGTTGGGTGTCATTTTCTGCTTTAGTGCGGTTTTTATCCTTTCTAAAAATGTTCATGCCTCGAGGGAGGATTTTGGTTTATGTTTTTGTGGGCTTGTCTTTTGTCCTAAATAAACCATCGGCGGTGCCTTTTTACGTATGTTTTGTTTGCTATCCCAAAATGGTTGTTTGTGAGTGTTTCACCTCACTAGGGTTTGAGGTGTAACAATTTTCATCGGAAAAAGACTATGAATTAATAGATTGAGTCAAGACTTAAAAACTTGAGATGAAACACAGGATAAAAATAATTAAAAGCCAAGTCAAGGATTTAAATTATTTTCATCGGGAAGAGAACCACGAATTAATAGGTTGAGTCAAGACCTAAAAACTCATGACGAAATACGGGATAAAAATAATTAAAAATCGAGTCAAGGCTTAAAACTAATTTCATTGGGAAGAGACCACGAATTAATAGGTCGAGTTAAGATCTAAAAACTCAGAACAAAATACGAGATAAAAAAATTTAAAAAGTCGAGTCAAGCCTTTAAATTAAATTTATCGGGAGAAAACACCATGTAAAACACAACCAAAATAAGGTTTAAAATTATTTTAAGAAAAACTACACAAGAAACAAAATAATGAAAAAAAAGAACTAAAAACCAAAACAAGGTTTAAAATAAAAATAATTAAAAATCAAAACAAGATTTAGAATTATTTTTAAAGAAAACAATACAATGTTTTTTTTTTTTTTTTTAAACTTCAAATAACACACAAAATAAGAAAACAAGACACGTTTTTTTTAAAAATAAAAAATAAAACTAAACACCCATATAAGCCCCAAACAGCCCCCTAAGGAGCATTATAAAAAAACCCAAACATAATAATTACACCCAAAAACACGTGCTTGCCAACTCCTGAAATGGCGGTCGCAAAGTCCAAAGACCGAGGAAGGTGACATGACCGTTGACAGCTTGGCGGTTGCTGAAAATGCTTCAAACTGACATAACGGTCACCACCTGGCACTTCAACAACCTGGCAGTCACTCACTTCGAATGTGGCGACCGCCACAACAAAAAACCATTAAGCCCCCGGGGGCGCGGATCAAATTTTTCACTTATGTCCCTTACTTTCTCTCTCTCTACGCTCGAACTTTCTCTCAAACTCTCTCGACTTCCCTCTTGTTTCCTTACAACTTTCGTTCTTTTTCCTTTACCTCTTGATCATGGCGGGATACGGGCGTGGTAACGATATCTTTAGGGCCCGACATGGCTCATTTGCTGGCGAGAGCTCCTCCATTGGTGCTCTTGGGAGCTCGGACCCTAGCATACCTGCTAGTGGGGTTACCACTACTCCGCCTTCTACTGCATTAGGGGCAATGGGCGCTCTAGCACTCGAAGTGGAGAGGGCTTCTCATCAGGCTGCCGAAGACGAGGCACGAGCAGCTAATGAGGCACAGGCAGCAAGAGATGCTACTATTGAGGTAGCGATAGAACAGGCAGCTGCTGAGGCAGAGGTTGGGGGATTCCTTGATTCACGTGCCGGCAAGGGCATTCTTGTCCCTTTCGACCCGATGACCTATGCTTCAGCGCCCCACCGTTTGGGTCCAGACGGGATGAGACCGTACAACCCTCCAGTTGACGTTGTTGCTACTAACGTCCTTCTCCGAGAGCCGGCTCATCATATCTCATGTCAGCGTCCTACGGTAAGTCATCTTTTCTTTCTTTTCAATGTTCAAGCATGCTTTACCTTTATTGTCTTGAACATTGATGCATGTTTAGAATCCCCTGTGACTTGTTATTTTGCAATGCAATGTATATGATAATTGCCTCAGTTGAACATGCAATATTGAGATCAATGATTGAACTGGACATACTTAACAAAAAATTAAAAGGATAAACCCAATCATTGGATTAAAAACTAGCTAGATACCAGCGCAAAGGAGATTTTGGACAAAACGTAGGGACACTATGATTAGGATTTTGATGCTAATAGAAGGAGGTGTTTTTTGTTCATTTTTATTTTTTAGAAAATCACAAAAATCTATAAAAATCTAATGAATTTAGAATAAAGATTTGCCTGGCACACCAGGGCTTAGGGTGCTTAGTCTTTTAGGGATTGAAAGAACCAAATGATCGTCACACATATGAACCTACGGTTGAAAGATTTTGTGAGACCCTTTACCGCTTCCTTTTGATTTATATGCATATTATGTGTTTTTAGTCACGCTTTAGAATTTTCGCTTTAATGTGCATATATGCATTTCGATGCCTATTTTAGTTAATCTGAGCATGAGGAGTTGCTTCCCGAGGTTATAGGAAGTTTATGTTCGAATTTTAAAAATTCAAAAAAAACATATTTTGGATGCCTATAAAAATTTGGAGTTAGATATTTTCAAAACTTAACTCCTAAGTTTTCTCCATATTCTCTCTGCCTTCTCTCTGACTTCTCGGAGGCCCGGGGCTCGGTTTTCAACGATCCAACAGCGGATCCTTGATATTGGCATCGTGCTCAACGCATCCATCCGGACATAATTTTATTTTGGCAAAGCTCGAACTTACACGTAGATCGAGGCGTCGAGTTTTTAACCCAACAAGGTAGCATCTCAGATTCTACTACTGTATAAGGGTACCATATGTAATCTTATACTGTTTCACTGTTTAAAAACGCATGAAATGTGATTTTATGTTTTAGATCTGGTTTTTGATTTAAAACAATTTTCGGCATTTTCGGTGGATGAAAGTGTGATTTGAGGGTTTCTTTTTGAGGTTGTGGTGCGAGGCTTGGGCGTGTTGACATTTAAGGGTGTTAAATGAGTGTTTGATGGTGTTTGGTGGTTTGATTTGAGTTTTGAAGGTAAAAACTAGTGAACCCGTAGCCCAAAAATATTTTCTGGGTGAGTTTAATCGACTAAACTCATGAGTTCAGTCGACTGGACTCATGAGTTCAGTTGACTGGATCATCTTCTGGTGGATTTAGTCGACTGGACGTGGAGGGTCAGTCGACTGAAATTATTTCTGTTTTGGTTCTCCTTTTCCAGTAACATTTTCAGTCGATTGGGGACTTGGGCCAATCGACTGAACTTCTGTGTAGTGTTTGGTGTTGGTTTTGATGGTTTTGATGGTTTGTTTGGGAAAAAGATGGTTTGCAAAGGTGATTTTTACAAAATCCTTTGAGAATAACGTGTTTATTGGAGGTTTGGAGCTAACCCTTGGGGTTGAGTCTCACTTTCTAAAACGTTTGCATGAAAATATGTCTTTACATGTTTTGGTTTGATCTCCATGGTTTCATGGATTGGATCTCTTGCTTATACAAGCGTTATATAACTACTTTTGGAGAAAATATTTTGAAATGTTTTGTTGATCTCCATGTCGATGGATGGATCTATATGCATGTATAATGTATATTTGCGAAAAGATTTTGTAGTTGATGCTACAGTTTAGTTTTTAGAAGATTATCTAGATATACCGGGATGACGTGTATTTGGCACGAGTTGCCCTCGGTGTAAGTCAGGAAACGTGCGCAGCATAGGTACTCAGGTCCTTTGGGTTAGACCCCGTAAATTGAGGCGGTTGGGTGCTTAGTTCCCTCGGGTGTCATGCCCATAAATTAAGTGGTTTGTTACGGTACTCCGTATAGAACTTGTGTGTATCTAACCCGTCCCATGATGTATGGGGATCAGATACTGGACAGGGGTCTATAGTTGTTACCTCTATCCCCTTGTGATGGAGTCGGTACATAGGATCATACTCTTCTTTTTCGTGATGGTACATTCTGTGAGGGATCAATGTTTGCTTACTGTTTTTCCTTAACTACATACGTTTATTTGCATTTGTTGCAATACCTGGTTTAAAGGATGAAAATATGGTTTTATGAAGTAAAACTATTTTGGGAGATTTGTGTTGTCTGATGGGCAAAACATGAGAGTTTTGGATGGAAAACCTATTTGGTTTTGTGGTTGAGTTTGCTCCCACCATATGATTGCATATTCTTGCTTTACAACTTATTATCTATTTCTATTGGACTTTGGCTCACGGGTGGGAGTTTTCTGTAAAACTATTTTCAGGTGATGCAGTAGATGAGGAGTAGCTTGGTGGTACCCTGGGTGGCGGAAGACTTTTATAGTTTTTCTTTTTGGTATGCATGTTCCTGAAGGCAGGTTTTGTACGCCATAAGGCGATATATTGTACGCATGTTGAACTGTTGTCTTTTATTTATGAG